>BMAU01020336.1:1117500-1335948 GCA_019973935.1 Trichonephila clavipes | reverse complement strand
AATATGTGAGAATCAACAATATCAAAGGAAAATAAGTAGGATAAGGCAAAATTAGTGTTACATAATACTTTAACAAGGCAAGATTTTTATAAAAATTGTTTTCTAATTTTTTTGAAAATTTACTGTATGCATGTACTCCATGTCTCTTAAATGCAATTGTGTATACTGAAGTGACATTTTTTAAATACTCTTAAGGTATCCGACTACCCTAAAATCCTGATTTTTTTTTCAAAAATTGACAAATTTTTTTAGGAATTATTTTATAGGCCATCTTATTAGCTTAATAACGATACCAAGTTTTTTATTTTTCCTCCACTAGAACAAAAACGTTTTAGTAAAAGCAGATGCCATAACTTTACATAAGGTGTCAAACTTTAAAATGCGTTTTACTCGAAATGTGTTTTCTTCGAAAAATTGAAATGGGGAGAGCGATTGCTCAAAATGTTTTGAAAATAATTGGCTAAAATTTTTTGCTTGTGTTCTGCATAACAGTAGAATTGTTTTGATCGTCATATTTATCAATCATTGTTTTATTTCAAAATTTGCAGTCCTTTAAGTGAATATAGTCAATGTTTTTTAAAGCAATTTCGTATAATCACTTAGATAAAGTGCTCTAGTTTTTGTAAAAATTAAAATATCTCTTACCCTGAAGGTCACTTCAAACAGGAATAACAAAGTAACACTTCGAAATTGAAAAATTGAGAATTTGTTCATAAAATCTTTTTACAGAGCGGGTCCCGTTTATGTAATTTTTTGTACATTTTTACTAGTTTTTTCCCATTTTAATACTAATATATTTTTTTCTTTTATCAGTTTTAGAATTGCTCCTTAAAATATACTAAATAAATTTAAAAATCACAAAAAAAATCTCCATATCTTCATTTTTGCAAAAAAAAATTGTCACAAGTAGTCAGATACCTTAAAATATTTAAATAGAAAGCAGATATAACAAAAAAATGACAATTTTCAATAAATTCATAATAATAATAAATGTTCAGTAAACTCTAAGTTTGTCCTTGAAGAAAATAATTAATATATTTAAAAAATATCACTTCAGAGTATAAATATAAATGTATAATTATAATATATAGTCAAAATCATGAGTTTTTATGTTTTATAGTTTCTGAGAAAAAGGTACGAGATGATACATGAAATTTGATGTTTGTTGTCTCTGCGAGAAGCTTGTTACATTCATAAAAATACATAAATTTCATGTTTAAAAACATAAAAACAGTTTTATTTTGGCTGTTTCAGAAATCATTTGTCTAATTTAGACTAACTTTTGAAGCTTAAAACTTAGAAACGGTGTCTGCAACAACAAAACCTCATAAGAACTTTACACAAACTTAATGAAAACTTCTGAAGTGTTGTATAATAAAGTATTCCCAAATACCATCACAAACTACATACCAAAACCTTATTGATACATTTTCACATTATATTTATGATACTTCTTGGTCAACTTTGATATTTGTAATGCATCAAAGTAAAAAGTTTTTCAAAAATTGATACAAAATTTGAGGAAAATCATATAAATGCTTCGAAATATCTCGTTAGACAAAAACTGAAAAATACTATGTATTTTCTGAGAAATTAAATACTTTTTTGCTTCCTATTTTACATAAAATACATTGAGAAGAAGCTAATGCTTAATAAAATGAGACCAATTCATGTTGTAATTCATAAGTTTTGTGATGGAGCGACATATTATAGTAAAAATGCAATTTTCTCAAAAATGATGTCTTTAAAACTGTGTGAGCCTTTTTCTCAGAATTTACTTAATGGATGCACATGCAATTTTTATTGTATATAAATAATATTTAACTATATATACTGAAATTACTTTTTTGGAGATTTTTTTCAAATATTTTGCTAAAAAGCAGTTATTGTAAAAAAATGACAGTTTTCAAAAATTTCATAGTGATACTTTTACGTTGAATTTTTTGAAGAAAAGTAAACAATATATTTGAAACATTTGAACCACACAGTATAAATAAAAAAGCCTAATTAATATACAGACAAAATTTAAAGTTTTTATATTAAGCAGTTTCTAAAAAACAGGTTCTTAAAAAAGCTCAATTTAACATTGTCGGTACAGGGGGTATCGACTATTCTTAAACTTTTACTGAGCATCCTGAAAATGATAAAGTTAAGTTAACTTATGTATACACAAAATTTAACACCCAGAAATCCATCAGAAATTATACGATTATTATCAGTTAAAGAGAACTCTTAAATCCAAATCAAATTTTTAACTCGCTTTTTAAAATTCCTGTTTATTAATGTTCAATTTGATGGAACTTTTTTTTGTACTTTTTTATTAAAGCATCAAATAGATATTTAAGAAACTAAGAAGCCATTTGTGGGGCCTAACCCTAAAATGTAAAGTTTCTTATCTTATTCCTTAAGAATCACCAAAGAAGAAAGCAATAAAAACGCTAATTCATTGAGAGGCAGGTATTTTATTTAGGCCTCATATTTAGAATATACCAGAGAGAGCTATTGGCAACGAACTTCCTAGTTTTGAATAACGGTCAAGTGACGAAGGTGGCAATCGAATTGGAGCTCCACCTTCCAAACTTCCACTTTACGCTAATACGAGAAATTTGAGCCTCCACAGATTTAATATACAATTACCTCTATATGCGGTGGACTTTTAGTGGTATGAGACGAGAATCCAAATCCAAGACTCAAATGAAACAATATCGGCTGCAAGCTAATTTAGCTACTGTGGCCGCAATAAAATCACCAAATAAGAAAGTAAGAAAATTGCCTAAAAGTTAAAAAATAGTTAAAATAGAGATCAGAAGAATCACCAGAAAAAAAGGAAAAATCATCAAGCTTAAAAAATTAAATATTTCCCACACCACACATTGTGACTTTTTTTAAAACTCAAAGCAAATGTTAAAGAAACACAAAGAGTCTTGAAGGGATAAGGGGGAAACATGTGGGTGGTATCAGTAAACATAAATGAAACATAATACATGCCTTTCTGGAGCACTGATACTTATTTGACAATTCCTCATGATAATCCCTTCAACCCCACTATAATACATAGAAAGAGTTTATCTCTAACTTCACATTAAACTATAATACTTTAACGGAGAGAGAGAGAGACACCTACACATAAACGCGCCACATAAGTGGACATAAGTGTAATTTGAATGGATTATAACGTCTTCGGTATTATCTTTCCTATTGCGGTAGTATCCCTTCCAATATGGAAAAAGAACAATAAGATAAAGATTTAAGTTTTTTACGCTACATTTAAATTATAAAAACTGTAAAAAAAATTATAAGGCGTTGAAAACTATTGAATGAGATTCAGATTTTTCCGTTAGAAATTTAGAATTAAAAATATTTTTGAGTAATTTTAAAGAATAAGTTTAGATATGTGTTTTTGTGTTCACAGAATTTCATCCTCAGAATAAAAATAAATTTTCATATATTATTCACACAATTTTAAAAATTTAAATTTTTTGAAGAAAATTGGGAAAATTTTAAATTTCTCTCCTTTTGTAAAAATTAATTTTTTGACCTGAAATTTTTTTATAATATTCTTATGGATGTTCTTAACAACTTTAGGGATCGATTTTAGAATAACTTCATTCGTTTTCGAGAAAAAAAAATAAAATGTTGATATGCAGGCTAAAAATCAACGAAAAAGCCAACATGTCTTACATTTTATTTTTTTTAAAAAAAGTATTCAGTTTATAGCAAAACGGATCCCTAATTTTATTACATGCTTTATTTTTAACACGCAGGAAAAAAAAAAAATTGAAGTGATTGGTAAATAATTGTCGAAGAAGTAGCATTTTGAATGCACTAAGGTTTCGAAAAACACAAACTGAGAAAAACAGGTTTAAAGTTTATAATTCTGAAAAAATAATTATTATAAGCTTAATTAAACTTAAAATACCACTTTAAGATATTAGTTATACGTTTTTCTTTAAAATAATTGCATTTTCATATTTTTTCAACCCACACATTTTTATAAATGATCAACTTTTATAGAGTAATAATTGCACAAGAAAATTCAAGAAAAACGTTAAAAAAAAATTTTTCTGTCACGACAGAAATTTTAGCTATTTTTCTTCTTATAATATTAAAGTATTACATTTGTATGAAAAATATATCAGGAATAAGAACTGAAATTATAAAATTATTAATATAAAATGCCTTAATTTAAAAATTTTACATGCACACATTTCACAAGGAAGAAAAATTACATTATTGTATTGTCTCGGAAATATTCTGCTTTTAATACTACACATTCTTTTTTATAGTTATTATTTCTATTTATAAAATAGATTTTTTTTTATCATAACGCATTTTTTAGCTTTTTTCTAAAAAGGGGTGTGGCTGAATTGCCTAATTTGTTTTCAAATGAAGTTTTATTCAACTTCTAACTTTCCGACATGCACAAGTGATATATCAATCGAAAGATAATAATGCAAAGAATAAGATTAAATGAAAATAAAAAAAAAACGATAAGTTTGTGATTTTTAGGGTACCAAGTCTTCTTAACCACCCGAACAGAAAAGCTTCATCTAGTGTTTTCATACTTATAACTAAACATGCTGAGTGAATAGCTTTAACTACTCAAACTACTTCAAAGTCTAATCTTGTGACTGGCGTGTCATGAGTTTGAGTCCTAGTGCCACCTTTTCACGGAAAGGCACATGAACTAATACTCCACTCTCCAAGCTTCTGTACCACGCAAGAGGATTTTAAGTCTCTACAAATTTAACTCTCATCACATCTCTTCATCGTGGATCTTGAGTAGCACCAGGACACGAACCCTCTGCACCAGTGGTCTTAAAACTTTTTCAATTCACGAAGCCCCTCGAACTTGAAGGTGCTTTCGTGGGGAACCCCGTTCCATACACATACTTCGAAGAATACATCTCAAAATATAATGTTTTTCAAAAAATAGATATTATGTTAAAATATTTTATGTAAAATCAATTAAAAAAGCATTGCATTTATTATTAAAAAATTCTAATCTAATTTTTTCATAAAGTTTATTCATCAATAATATTAAGTTGTAATTCATGTGTCACATATCCATGTATTATATTTAGTAACTGAGATATGTACTTACTAGTCTAGGTTTATTGAGATTAAATGCAATCGCATTACATATTCTGAGTTTTAATTTTGCTTTTGTATTTTGTTTTTGTAGCCATTTACGTTGAGAAATATATTTCACTTAAACACAATGCTCTGAATGGCATTGAAATGTGTATAGCTGTTCGAGAAATCCCGTGTATTTTTCATGAATTTGCAACATAAAATTTAAAAGCTGTTCTTGCTTAAATTTAGATTTTAACATCAACTCTGTTGATATGTTGTTCCCTTTCCTTCATTATAGGTATAGTTTTCCACAAATGTAAAAATGTGCTATTTCCATTAGAAAACTATGTAGTTTGCAAGACATTGTGCTAACTAACGAGTAAAAAATTATCTCGCAGAACCCGAGATAGTAAACAATAGAATATTCACAATCTGGAAGGAAGTATATATATAAAGATAAAAAATTTTAATATTATTTTATTATATTATAAAAAAAGTTTAAAAAATGTTTCAAAATAAAAGTATTATAAATAAATAAAATTTTCAGTTTTAATGAATAGGATGAGCTTTAGATACTTGTAACTTAAAACTTCATAGAGAAAGTGAAACCACACACACACATTTTTCATACATATTCATGTCTTCTCGAATTTTTCATTGTGACTCGTGGAACCCCTGGGTATGTTTTGTGGAACTCCAGGGTTCTATGGAACACAGTTTGAAGACTACTGCTATACACTGTAGAAGCAACACGGCCACGAATTCGAGTCCATGTTCACTTGGCAAACACGGCTACGCTGTTGACACATGTCATCCAAAAATTGAATCTTCTTGCTGTTTGATTTTACTAGCGACAAATAAACTTTAATTTAATGTGTATTAACTCCTCTACACGGTGGGTTTCCAATGGTACCAGGACTCGAACCCAAGACCATAATCACTCGGCTGCCATGGCAACGCTAAGTCATTGGCACAAATATTCAAAAGAGGAATCTTCTTACTGCATGTCATTTTCCAATGTTTAAATTAATTTCAAAGTTTGCGAAAACCTAATTTTTCACAATACACTATTTTGTTTATTTCCTCTCAACTTTCAAACATGCTTTGCTTAGACGTTTATTATTTTTTTTATTAAAGCTGCATGGTTGAAGCTGCTTGGAGGCTATTAGTGATGGATCTTGAAAATTTGAGCCTTGATCTAGTGACTTTGTTTAAAATAAAATTGAGGGAGGAGTTAAGATAGCTGTTGTACCCCTCATTTGAATGAGGTTCAAAATGTCCAATTTTCGTTGTGATTCAAAAGTACGTCACCAAATTAACCTTCGAGGTGTTACAAAGTGTGACGCCAATAAACAATCAACAATGCCCAATTCTAACTTTCATTAATAATGTATGTATAATCAGCAAAAAGTAAAACCACAAAAAAATTTCCAGCATTTGTATCTGCAACTAAGCATCGGAAAACGATTGAGAATTTGTATTTAATTTTTATATTTCATTTATTTCGTATCAATCACTACAAGTTATCCAATGGAATCTAATAACTAGATGATATGAAACCGAAAACATTTGTATCTATAATTTTGAATTTAGAAAAACTAAAGGTATTAAATTATAAAGTATTTTATTTGTATTGTTGCTTTTAACAATCTTATTAAGAAATATCTCAACAGCTTTAAATGCTTCATACTGAGAAAGAAAATTGTTGGAAAATAAAGAATTTAAAAAAAAGAGATTTAGGTATTGTAATATCCATATCAGGCATTCCAAAACTAAAATAACATTCACAGCCGGTCGAATATACTCTTACATATCTTTCAATTACGAAATCCAAATGTTTGGCAACATATTATTCAAAATTGTTTCCCCAAAGTTACATGAAAATATTTGTTATATATGCTCGATTACTTAATCAAACAGAGATCTTGGAGTAAAACTTCGTCTATTAAGTGCCTCACTGTATGCTTATCTTAAGAGTCTTTTGTCTGTATTGACGAGACTGGCCCCGTATTGATAAGCATGTAAACTCTCGAAACCTATCCCAGAATCGATTCTTCTGATTAGTAATGTGCCATTCATTCAGAACTAAGCAACTCCATTATCTGAGCGTCCTTCATCTCGTTCAGAATCGAATGCTATCCTGAAAGTCCGAGGATGGAGCTTATGACTGTAAACAGCTAACTTCGGCAACGAAACAAATGCTTGTTGTATGAGGAAGCATTAGACGCTAACGTCGAAGCCTAATTATCATTGGTAGCGCCTACGACAGGACTAAGATGAGCTCGGTAAATGCTTGGGGGAATATTTCCATATACAAAATCAATTATTTAGCTTTACGTTTAGGTGGTTTCTGCATTTGCTGTACTCCGGAATTTTAAACTCAGAAATATTTTACCTTTATGCTAATAAATTATAGTTTTAAAAAAAACAACTAAAAAACACACGCTTTTATAGTTAATCAAACTAAAAAGTAAAAATTATTCATATTATTAGAATAAAATGATTAACGAGAAAATTATATATATATATATGTATGTATATGTAATATTATTGTGGTAAAAACGTGTGGACTGCTTAGTACTACATTTTTACACTGGAATAGAACTAGTAAGATTTTTTTTTTTGTAACAATTGATATCGAGCACCCCACTCTTTTACCAAAAGGACAGTATAATTTTCTCGTTAATCATTTTATTCTTATATTAAGAATGATTTTTTACTTTTCAGTTCGATTAATTATAAAAGCATGTTTTTTTAGTTTCTTTAAACTAAAATTTATTTTTCATTTTTTTTAGTTCGACCTACAATAAAGGCGTTATTTTTTTTTAGCTTTTTAGACTATAATTTATTTTGTTTGTTGTATTTGTATTAGCCATGAACGTTTTCTCTTCAGGGTTATAACTTAATCTTTTAGTCGCCAAATCCGAAATTAGTCACCAAATCTGGAATTAATCGCCAAATCTAGAAATGGTAAATCGTTAATCCTGATGATCCTGATACGGACAATGGATCAAAACTATTAAATTATTGTATTGCCATCGGTTCTTGACAAGTGTACAAAATTCCGAATTAATCTGATCTTCTAAGTGGGTAAAAATCGAGTACAAAGATTGCGTTACATACAAGTGAAGCTAATAAAAGAGTGTTAAAAAGCAACAGTGATAACATACGAATTAACCTATATGTAAAATAATGTTTTTATTTTGAAGAAATAATTCATGTTTTTTCCAAAAACATTTATCTTAAGATTTTTCAGTTTCTTTCTTAAACAAAGTATTCTTAACACATTACTAATAATTGATATTTTAATTGATACCACACATAAAAATAATATGAGGGGCTATAGATGCTGACCTCTTTTTTTCCATGGTGAAGTAACGAGGGCTCTCAAAATATCCACACTACGATAATATGAAAAATTTGACTCAGGACAGATTAACGCAATCACTGAATAAAATTAAGAAAAGCTAAAATTTAGAGTTCAAAACACTTTAAAAATTTCAAAATTAGTTATAAATAGAGTAGAGCACACTGAAACCAAATTCTCTGAGAATATCAATATATGTCTCGCACTATTTAATCGAGGTAAAAAATTTTTTCGCTACTGTGGTGAGAGAATTAGAAACCATCTTACTATCTAATTGTTGTGTGTGTGTGAAGATATAGTAAACATCATTTTTTTTCTCTTCTCTCTCTCAATAATTAGGGTCAGATGGAAATATTATTTACATGTTTTTTTTAATTATAAATAATGTATATAGATATGATTTATTCTGTGATTAGAGAAATATTGTATGTACCCAACTAACTGTGTGTGTGTGTGTGCGTGCGTGCGTGGCACACGGAGAAAAGTCAGGCCAAATCTTAGATGGATTGATGGCCTAGAAAAATATATCCTAGTGTTGAGAACTAAGAATTGAAGAATGCCAGCAGGAAGAAGGTTGGCCTGGAAAATGCTTCTTAGGAAGGCCAAGGCTCATTCTGGGCTGCCGAGCAACTGAGGAAGGAAAAATATTGTATATGGGTATTGTTCTTCTGATTAGAATATATTATTTATGGTCATTATTTATTCTGATTAGAGGTATTATATTTGAGGAATTTTTAATGTGTTAAACTCTTAGTTTCTATTGAACTTTATTACTCTTATGCATAAACTTTCAAAAATGGAGTTTTTTTTTGCGAGCCGTTGCTTTATTCTTTCTTAGTAAATGCCAATTATATGGGAACACTTTAGATGATCAAATTTCGTGAATTCAATAATTGATTTGGAGCTTCTTAGTTTCCACTCACTCAACCTGTTGTTGTTTTTGTCATTCATCAATGACTGACTAATATTATTTTTTTTGAGAAAACTTTTCTGCATTATTTTCAGAGGATCTAAAGATCTGTTGACCAACGCATTCAGTATTTCACCGCCGTTTTGCTGAGGTGAGATGTAAATGCTTTAACTTTAAGGAGAAATAAAAACAATTTATAAATAGGTACAACTAAGCATTTTGTTGTTACTTATGATTGATTTAAGATTTTAAGTGACAGGGAGCAACAAAAAGACTGTATTATCCCATAAATAAGTTACTCTCCTAAGAGACATGCTTTTGAGTTGGCAACTGTAACTCGGACCTTGATTGACTGATTGAATATTAAGGGATGTAAAACAACACAGAGGCTATTATTTTTTTAAAAGGGCTACTTTAAATTAATGGATATCAAAGTATTTCCTCTTGTGTCACTTTAGTCATATGTATACAAGAGTTTGTTTATTTTTCTCCCTCTGCGTTCCACTTAACTTTTATTTTATTTTGTTTTTACATGTTTTCTATTTAATACGATAAATTTTGTGTATATATATTTAACTACGTTTATTATCACACACACAAATATATATATGTATATATATGAATCTCTACATAGATAAAACGTTTATATATTTTTAGATTAATATTATTGAATACAGTCTTGATATTACACAACTAGGATTTATTTTCTTAAAAAAGTCATACTTGCAACATTGATCAAAAATACAAATCTGTAAATTACTGAAAAGTATTAGACCTCTAATTTTATGTATGATTATTTGCCATTAGAAAATCAAAGACAACACAATTCTCGAATTAATTAATTAATATTACATTAGATTAATTCTCCGTTAACTCTTCTCTCTGAAGCAACACGAGGAATAGAGCCTCGTAATTCTGTAACACGGTCAAACAATTAGGATAGCATCTGAGCTGCTATACTACTCTCTAAATTTCTATACCACTCCAACGTAAGGTTTAAGCCTTGGCAGTTTTACAACACATCGCTCTTACTTTTCTAAATTGATCATTAGTGGCAGCAGAACTTGAACCCATGACTACACTGTAACTTCTTTCAGCCAATCAAATTATAGACTAATAAGTTTTATTAGCATCTCTTTTTGCATGCTGGTATAAAGGATGTGCTTCTGCATAATTTGGGTGTTTAACTTGATGAACAATAGCTTTATATTCATTTGAGGTTTCTTCTCTTTCTTCGAAAATGCTATGAGAGGAATTTTTAAAATTCATTTTTAAGATTTTATGATTGGTTACAGAATTGAAGTTGGTTGGCTTCTCACCTATTTTGGGAAGTTTTTCTTCAATGCATTTTACAATTTGGATTTATTGTCTATGTTTTATTTGGGCTTTTTCTACCGTTTCGCCTTCTTCTTTGGTACAAATCTAACGAAGGAGAAAGGACACACACACACATATATATATACATATATTAGGGATATTTTTATGTGGAGAAAGAGATTTATTTTATAATGCATTGGATTTTAGGAAAAAAATTCACCATACTATATTGTGAAACTTTTTAATGATTCAAGAAATTGAGATTTTTTTTTCTTGAGATCTTAAATCTAAATGCTTTTAAAAGAGCTCTGTCATGTGCTGAAACATGAATACTCAGTTTCGCATTTTTCCAAAGTTTTTATTGACACGGATCTTCGAAATCAACTTTCCGATCAAAATTCGAACACTCTCTATCGCATGTAATAATATTTGAAGTTAAAGTTCATTGTGTTCATACTACATTAAGTACATTGTTTATGTAATGTACTCAAAGTAACTTCGTGCGATAAAGAAATATCGCAATTGATAAGACTTTTATATATATTGATATATTGAACAATATTAACCTTGCAAGATGGATTTTGCAGGACTTTCTGATTAATATATATAGATTAGTAAAACACAATTTTTTTCCAGAATACGATAGATAAAGTTCTCTGTTTTATGTATAACAGAATTAATACACAATAAACAAACTTTTCTCGGCTCAAAACAGTGCTATCCATTGCCAATAGCCCTTAAATAAGAATAAGAATAAGATTAACGAATATCCGAGAAGAGACTCCATGGAATAACGAGATAGAGGCAATGCATCTATATTTTTAACAATAGGTAACTAAATTTTGCATTTTATTTACATATTTTATACATGCTATATTTTACAAACCTATTTCCTATATTCGAGTGTGCCACCATGGCGTAGTAAAACTTACTCATATCCATCATTAGCCCAACAGTCGGCAATTTATCGTCTTGAAGAAATATTAAATGCTTTTCAAAAATTTCTTAAATATTACTCGCATCTGTACCTTATTATTTCGAGTATTAACGAGCACATTCTCAACTTATTACTTATAATATTAACTAGCTTAGTATATTACACTCTTTACATTCAGCCGAGCATCTCTCTAAAAAGATAATCCAATTACCCAGAAACTTCATGTGCAAATTTGTTTTATAGCAATATGCAAATGATTTAATTTTTAAGGCCAATAATTGTTAACTTGATCATAGAACGCGTGACAAGTATTGTACGCAGGCTGTTCAATAAGTAATAGGACTAATTTTACTGCCACGAAACCACTCATGGGAATGTTAATTTCTGTGGCATAAGAAAAGTTTGTTGTCTGTATTAACAAAAGCTACCAATAGATGGCGTGTACAGACTCATGTTCTTGAGTATCACGTGCTTGAACTGAAACGTGTTTGAGGGCGCCTACGAGACGCGGCCAGTTGTCGAAATGGAAGCAAAAATCTGCAAAAATTCGCATAAGAGACCTTTGATATGATACGATATGATTAAAGACTGAAACAAGAAGGCGACAATATCTTAAAACGCTTCATCACAACAGACAAGGCTTGGTTGTATCACTGATCCAACCATCAAAACAATAAAGCAGTGAACGGAGACATCCATCTTCCCCTACTCCCAAGAAAGCAAAAACTATGGAATTGGCTGGCAAAGTTATGACCATAATTTTTTTTTATTATGAAGGAATTGTGTAACAACACGCTGTCGAACCCGGTACTACAATAAATGGCTCGTACTACGCGAATGTCCTGCAAACAATGATACAGCACATTAAAAAGAAACGTCCACTGCTCCGAAATAGCTTCCTATTGCACCATGACAATGCCCGCCCACATATGGCTCATTGCGTACTGGATGTTTCGTAGCAGAACAACGTAGAGATTTTACCACACCCTCCATACAGTCCTGATAAAACTCCATGCGATTTTTTGCTGTTTCCTCAAGAAACCATTACAAACGAGGCAAACGTTTTGCAACAACAAAGTATGTGTAAAGACTGCGAAGGCAATTTTGATAAAGCTCTCACAAAACGGACTTTTACATGTTTTTAAGAAGTAGACAGAACGTTGGGATAAATTAATTACGTGCCGTGGAAGTTATTTTGAAAAATACCATGCAACTGAGGACGATTAAAGGTATAATTTTTTTATAATTTTAGTCTTATTACTTATTGAACAGCCCTCGTATAAAAAACTTAACTGCGGACGGTATATATTTTTCATTGTCGTTGATGTAGTTTCTCAGGAAACTCAACCAATAATATCAAAAAACGCTTCTAAAAACCTTGTAATCAATAGGACGAATTTAAACATGGTCACATTGTCGAGCTGAGTTCAAGTAGCTGGTCATTTCAAGCAATAGACCGCCTGCATCGTACGAATACGGCTGTGCTTAGGTGCTAGCGCAAAGGTTGCTGCAAGAAACTCTTTGGTAGAATAAAAAGCACACGAATGCAAGGCAACATTGGATGATCATGCGAAAAGACCGAAATGTCCTTTTAGTATCATTATCCGCTATCTAACATGGCTATCGTTAACCGCTATTTAACACACATCCGCTATCATCAAATTCATATATGGAGGGGCCAAGACGTTGATTCCAATTAGCTTTTATTTTGCAGAATTATACAGCCGTTACCTATTGTGTGATGGATTCATAGTTATTTATTGTGAAAAAAAGTTTTCTCTAATTATTAAATGCACTACTTTGACAGATCAACAATTTGTTGGTAGCATTGATGTCATTTGATCTTTCTCTGTTGCTATCTTTCTTTAGATTCTAATACTCCTTTTATTAAATTCTTCCTCTCTTTTTCCTTCCATTCTTTTGTAGTTTTCTTCAGATCTTAGATTTTCAAGTTTTTTAAAAAAGTTTGGTGCAATTTGATAAAACAAAGCTTTTGAGCCAGTAATAAAGCAATCAATCAACAAATATGAGTTGCTCTGTTCAGGAAAGACATGATTTCGAAACAAACCTACATAAAACCATACAAACCTATACAATACATAATTGAGCCTGGCTGATTGAGTAGTAGATTGGTAATTGAGAGTTTACATGATCGAGAGAGGTTATATATTTGCTGATACACGTTAAATCATCTTAGGCTCAGTCTACGTTTGAAATGATGAAAATGTGGAGTTGGCATTTTAATTTGAGTCGTTTCTTAATCAATCTTGTCATTTGATAGTCGATCCAATTTTAAATGTATTGGCTATGTGTAGAAGACATCTGAGTTGTACAAAAACATGAAGTCTTAAAACTTTCAGTAAACAAGCATGCAAGGTCTAATACATCCTTCTCCGGAAAAATGAAATCAAGGCTGAAGCCTAGTTATTACAGTCACTTCCATACTTCCATGTTAGATGAGATATTCACACTCAATTTATTACAATTCATATTTTCATTGTGTGGAAGCAATGACCTTCAGGCCTTGATCCCGTTCATTCTTCTCTGTCGACAATTATAAAGTCGGTCACCAACTCCCTTCGCGCGCTCTATCTAATGTGACGTTAACAAATAACTAAATAAACAACACTGAAAAAAGAGGACTGCAGTATGTGTATTAAATTCAAACTGGGTTCTTTAAAGTTCTCCAAATGTTGTTGTGGTAGCAGAACGAACTTAGTATTAAGTTAGTGTTTGGGGGGGGGGATGTTTTAGTCTATCCATGTGTTCGAATTCTGATTTCACTTAAGACTTGTCGTGCAGAAAAGCTGGACGCCCTGTGTTTGGCGAAGCATGGATATAGAGATACCATCTAGGATGTAAATCTCGTGTTTTGGGTAGAAACAGAAAGGTAGGGATTTCTAAAGACTTCTTGAGGCCTTGGGTCTCTACTCAAAAGTAGGCCCTGGGCCCCTACACAAATGTAGGTCCCACTTATGACCCTTAAAAGTAGGCAGTACATAGGATGCGTTGTTAAGTACTAGTGCAAACAATAACCCAAAACAAATAAATGGGCATGATTTACAAATGCACAAACCGACTCGATCGACTACCATCTTATGACTGATTGAATAATGATGGTGTATGGTAAAGGCCTAAGCCAGTACGTGGACGATGGTCACCACAAGTAACCAATTGACCTTTCATCCAAATTTCCCAGATTCTTGGAGAATAAAACCGGAAGTAACATTTGACCGTTGAAATTAGTCGAATTGTGTTCTTATCAAAGCTGAGTCGAGAACGAGACGAGGCTCCCTTTGTGGCCAAGGCCATGGTTCCTGGTCCAGTTGTCCATGCCTTAAGACATCTTTGGAGACAGAAGGTGCTTAATGTGCACGTTAATATATGAGGTTCAGATGTCTTTAAAAGAAGTTGTGTGTGTAAGATTATTTTAAGGTGCGTCGCAATATATCGGCAGTGACGTTAATTTGATTCAAAATACGATGTGAATTATTTAGTTAGATCTCTAGAATAATAACTTTCTGAAGAACTAGGTATATATTTATGATAGAAAACATAGGGCATGAAACAGAAATTTAATCTTCGTATTTTGTCATCTACGAAGAAATCTCCTCCAACTTAAAAAATTCGCCAACTTGCGTATTTGTAGTCGGTCCCTCAGTACAGGTAAATGCGAGAAGTGTAGATAAGGTTTTGCTGATAATGCTTTGCACCCAGACGCCTTCTCTGATGGATGGTGCGGAGTTAATAATTAAAAGTCAGTGTCGTAGTTGAAAACGTTTCCTGAGAGCTACGGATCTGACGTCAGAAGCAGCACTAGCACTCTGTTGCGCCCCACATTAAAATTTCTGCCCCTCATTAAGTTAGAGAAGTCCCCTTCTGCCCCGGTATGGTCCCTGCGTTTCGCCGTATCTAAGGACGGATGTGCGGGTGGTTTTTCTAGGGAAATTTGGTAGTTAAAAACGCGAAGAGATATTCCTGTACGGAAAAATATTCTTCTTTCTATTTCTGTCGGAAATGATTATTTTGTGCAGGTGGAGAGAAGGATAAAAAAAATATATCACACACGAGTAGTTGCAATTTTTACGGAGTTGGAATGTTGAGTGTAATTTCGTAACTTCGAGAGAGGGAGATAAATTGGTTCGACTTACAACCCTCAAGTTTTAATAACTGTTTTAATAGTACTTAGAGTCTAATGGCTCTGAATTAATGAATGGAGTAGTAACCAAGCGAGGGGGAAGTAAAAAACAAGCCGGAGTGGAGTGCAGTTTCGTTTATATTTGTTTAAAAAGTTCCGGCTATGCATTTTAAAGCATTTTATAGTAGATATTTGTGTAAAAAAATTATAAATTATATTTGTTTACTTTATTTTCTATTAGTAAAATTGCTAGTATCCATGTATTTAAAGTTCACAATGAAAAAAATCATTCATAATGTCTACGATTAAGATACGCAAGAAATGTACAAATATTCAAAATACTACAAATAAAATTAGAAAATTTTAGACATTTAAGGCAAGGTGAAATTTTTTAAACATCTTCTACACATGATACTTAATGTCTAACTTAATCACATCCAAATAAAATATTCAAAGTGTATTGACTACGAAAATTATTTTGAAGTGATATTCTATATCATTCCTTCATCAGGTTATCAATATGCCAAGCAAATTCCAGAATACGAAACTATTTGAAATATTTTATGATACTTTATAGGTGTTCTTTTACCGCATTTCCATCAATTTTAACGTTAAATACATTCTTCAATGAGAAAAAGAATTATGGAATATTATTCATACACAAAGACGCTAAGCCCTTAACAATTATTGTAACTTGTTGGATTTTATTAATGTCGCACTCTGAAGCTACGCGCTAGGGTTATAGGGAACGAAAGTTGTAATTTGTAATTTCGGTCATATTGAGCATGACATCTCAGGTGTACGTGTCGGGACTCGACAACTCGACTACCAGACTCTACAACTCCGAATTCATGACCATGACCACTCGGTTACAACTGTCTCACAAAAATTATAGGATAATAATCATGGGGGAGGGAAGCAATGGTTTTTTTGTTTTTTCAATTTTTGTATCGTTCAAATACACTGCTGGACAATTGCTAAGGACGGATAACACTATCATCCATAGCAACCACAAAATGAAAGGAAGCAAAATGTGGAAAATTAGAATAAGTGCGGGATATTAGTAAGAAGAAGTATGAGTATATGCAAATTTTTTTCCACGTGTGTTCATCACGTGATAGCGTTCATAAGAGCTTTAAAGGTTTTGACGCGTGTGGACAGTTGTTGTTTCAAGTCAAAGTTTTACAGGAAAGATTTAATAGACGAACTTAAAATTTTTGGCATGTCTTCCCGACATCACATAGATGATTTTATGCGTGGCCGAATTATTGGAAAGATCGAAGAAGGGCGAAAAATAACAGATGTTGCCAGGGAGTTCGACATCGCTCACAGCGTTGTTTCACGGCTGTGGAAGTCATTTAAAACTACTGGAATGTGTAGTAGACGGCACTGGGGAGGTCGTGTTAGAAGTACGACGCCTGCAGAAGACAGATATATCGTCCTATCAGCAAAAAGGAACAGGCGCACCACAGCTCAGCAGGTGGCAATTACTTTCTTGCTGCCTCAGGAAAGCAGATCTCCCGAAAAACTGTTGCCAGACGTTTGAGGGGAGGAGGACTATACGCACGCAGACCTGTTGTGTGTGTCCCATTGACCAGACAGCATCGTACTGCCCGTTTGCAATGGTGTCGTGAGCATAACAATTGGACTGAACAGGACTGGGCATGCGTACTATTCTCAGATGAGAGTAGGTTCAGTCTGTCATCGGATTGTAGACGCCAACTGATCTGGCGCGAGAGTGGTACTGTTTATCGTCCAGAAAATATCCAGGAAAAGGACCGATATCCGACATGCAGTATCATGGTGTGGGCTGGCATCATGATCAATGTCCGCACGCGCCTACATGTGGTTGCGAATGGGACTATGACGGGCCAACGATACATTAATGTAGTTCTACTTCCTCATGTTCGTCTTTTCCGTGGTGCTGTCGGTGATAAATTTGTTTTTATGGACGACAACGCAACATGTCATCGAACACTCGCTGTTCAGGATTGTCTAGACAGCGAGGGTATACAACGTCTCGTATGGCCAGCGCGTTCTCCAGATCTAAACCCCATTGAAAATGTGTGGGATGCTTTGGGGAGGCAAGTTGCTGGTCGAAACTATCCTCCGACAAACAAGAACACCCTCATCCGTGCACTCACAGAGGAATGGGATAAATTGCCTCAACAGCTGCTGGATAATGTTGTGCAAAGTATGGTACGACGTGTGGAATGTTGCATCACACTCCACGGTGGACATATCCCGTACTGATACCTTTCTTTAAGGTGCCTGCTGACTTTTTAGATGCATTGTTCCATTTCTCCGTACGCGGATCAAATGAACATTTTTTTCTTTCAGATGTTTCACAGCTTTTGTACTTTCCAGAACAATAAGTATTCTTTATTCTAATGTCTGAATAGTGTGGCAACTATATTTTAACCTACTAGGCCTCATGTCTCGCTTAATGTTATGCTACATAGCAATTTGTGATCCGTCCTCAGCAATAGTCCAGCAGTGTATTGGATTGGTTGCAGAGAAAAAATTATGAAACTACTTTAATCTTTTAAATAAATTTAGGTATACATATAAACAGATTAGAAATCGAGAAGACAGTGCATTTGTTATTGAGTTTCCTAATTAAATTTTCTGAAAAAGTTTTGCTTAACGCCAGATAAGAGGCATAGAAGGAATTCAATGCATTAGTTTCTCTGTATAGTATTCCTTATTAATAAATTCCGACATCGTTATATGTATAAAGAGTAAGTGAATATTAATGTCGCACTATTTAGCTACTCGAGGGTGTTTGGTGATGGACCTCGTAATTTGAACCATGGTCAAGTGACGAGGACGACACTTGAGTCGGCACCTCCCTCTCCTTTCTTCCACACCACACCAACGGGAGGGACGTTTGAACTTTGACAGATTTTACGTGCCTCCCTCCCCCTACACGGCGAGTCTTCAGCGGTACTAGGATCGAATTCGTGACACGCCGGACACAAGTCCATTACCTTGACCACTAGGCTACAGCGGCCACATATAATATATGTATAATATAATGTATGTATAATATAATGTGTGAAAAAGAAGCCTAATTCTCTTAAGTCTAAAATACTGAGTTATAATCCACACAAAGGGAGTGAAAAAGAATCGAAAGACGCAAATAAAAGCCAACATAGAACTTTTAAATTGGTCAAAACTACAATGCGTAAAGATTAATTTAAGTAAGAAAAACTCAATGTCACACAATTTATCCCTTCAAAAAAAACAATGATAAGGGCAATTGCAAAAAATCTTCAATAACTTTAGAAGTACATGTGTGAAATAAATGCGAATTTAAAAGCAGAACAACAATAACAGATTTATCTACGTCTATTAAAAAATAAGAATACTTAAATTATTTTTTTACTAGAAAATTTATTTTTTTCTTTTATACATGTAAAAAGTTGAAAAAATGTTAAGACAACATTAGATTTTATTTTAAAAAAAAACCCTAATAATAATTGAAAAATGCTTCCCTTTCTAATTTAATCAGTCTAAAGGTTGGTTTAGGACAGGTCAGTTGGAATTTTTTTCAAAACATCCTTTGATATATTTTCTAACTGTTCATTTTACGCTCATCTTTAGGAATGTAATTTTTGTTATTTTACGCACCAAAATACCTTACAAATTTTCCGTTGGTTTCAGGTCAAGTTTTCTTGATGCTCAATCAAGAAGTTGAACATTATTAGCTTGACACTAGGATTTCTTAGAGCTTGGATTTTGTAAAGATTCATTGCCTCGTTGGAATATATACTCTCCAAATGTTATCAGAGAGGCATCAGGCAATAGTTTTTGCTTTCAAATAAGCAGCTATTGTAATTCTATTAGCAGCAAAACTGTCCCAAATCTTCTCAGATCCCACCACCAGATTGTCGCTTCGAGAGCCTGGATAGTTCACGTCGGATATCATACCAATAATATCTAAGCCCGTCTGGTATGTCGAAATAAATTTTTTTTAAGTTTGAAAAAACAACACTGTGCCACTGCTCTTCAAAAGCAACAAGTCTCCGTGAGAGCTCTAGATGCTCCATTTCATGTTAGGGTTGGTTGGTGTATCATTTTATTAAATTTTACAAGTAGATATTTTAATGCAGTATTACACACAGCTCGGCAATTACATGGAAGGTTCAAATAAGTTACAATGTTATGAGTTGCTTGACTAACAATGACTAAATACAGGCAGATAGACGACGAGTAGTTTTCAACTTTACATAACTATCACTATTTTTTTAAAAGTTACTCACCATAATTTTAAATGTGCTTTAGCCTATTATCGAAAAATTAAAAGCAGGTTTAGTTTTGGAAATTGTCAGCACACAAATTTTATCAAATATACCCATATTCTTCTAAAGATGAGGTTCCAAAAAGAGACTAAATTTAATTATTAAACTTATCTTTGAGACTTGTTTCCATTAGATAAAGAGACAAATCAATAAACAGAAGTTATTAATAAAAATGAACATACTTCAAAAAAGAAAAATATCACGTAAAAGAGAAGACGTTGATGTTGTTACTAATGCCACCTGATCGGCAATGGTCAGATCAAGGCCCACGAAATTCATCATGGCAAAGGGCTAAGTGACGTCTGTGGTAAGTCGTAGCTTTGAGCACCATACAGGTGACAGAACGATTTAGCTCGGTCTAACCCCAATTTTGAGGGAGAACACCCTGGGGGTGGTTAGATACCTCCAACCTCTCTTCCCCCAATCTCAACTCGACGGCTATTTAAAATACCCCTATGCCACGAAAGCACTATACGTTTATAAACATCCATGTCTTCTCTGGAATTCAAACCCTGACCCAACGGCAGAGCAGTGAGCGTCGCTAACCACTTAGCCGGATGGGCAACGGAAAAGACGTGAAATTATAATATAATCAAAATAAGTAACGCTGGGTAAAATCTTAAGAGCTCAAAATTATGTGGAAGGGGAGGACTTATTTTAAAGAGTTAAGAACAAATTCAAAGTATTCTTGAAACGAAAGAAATCTTATTGTCGAGTTTCTGGTCAACTTATTTAATACTGAATGAGGGGGAAAATAGAATATGTAAATTTAAGTTATACAGAGAAACAGAATTTTTTGAAGAAAATTCCTTTCCTCTCTCTAGACTTAGTCAAATAAAAAATAAAAGTCCCAGTTCTATTGCAAATATCCAAGCAATTTTTATAAAGTTATTTTCATTAATTCAAACAGGTAAATATTATTTTGCTTTTTTCTAATTATAGAAAACATGTAATCCTTCACTTAATGGCTTCTAAATAGGTGGAAAATTAATACTATTAACAATGGTCGGTTTGGGTTTTAGAGTACATAGTTAAAATGATAGTTTCTTAAAATTTATTTAAAATCTATTGTATGCTGAGTTTTCAGATTTGAAAATTTTAAGTTTTTAATTCCTAAGAATGAGATATTTACGTCGCTCTATATAAAGCTACACGAGGGCTATTTTGGCGACGGATCTAGTTATTTTAAACTATGATCAAGTGATGAAGATGACACCTAAGCTGGTACCTCCTCTCCTAATTTCCACACCACACTAACGGGAGGACGTTTGAGCCTCGACATATTTAACGAGCATCGACCCCATCTGTACAGTGGGTTTAATTCCTAAGGAAAAAATATTGGATTAATGATATTTTGACGTGTCATTTAAAATGCTTTAATGGCATTTTTTAAACATTAAAAGAGATATATTTCTCAGTTTCAGATGTTTCATTCTTGATTAAAGGTTTCTCTTAGTCATTATTTTCAGCTCTCTGTGTAATTTGTCTTGTCTAGTGTCAAAATGTTAAGATAACATAAATGGAATTACAGAGAGAGCTCAATTTCATTTTTAATAAAATATTTAAATTGCTATGGTTAATTTTTACCTCGTATATAGCAGCACAATTTCAATTTGTTACTTATTTTTTATTTGTGTAAAAAAGAGAGATAAACTCTTATTAAAGGCAGCTTTTTATTCAAGTTTCAATGACAGCACAAAAAATGAGAGAGAGAATTTTTTATACAATTCAATCAAAAACAAATAAATTAAAATGATTATTGTTGCGAAAGGAATTTTTAATTATCTATTGATGAAAAAACCAATACTGTTCATTTTAGTTACATATCTTCAAATTTAAAGTACTTTAAATCTAATATATTTAAATTGAAGAGTAAAAAGATACATTTTACAATTTAAAATTATAATTCTAATACTATAGCTTATAAACTCTTCTTATGACAAAAAAATCCTTTTAAAGGCAAAAAAAATCAATTTATTATAAAAAACTCTTATTGACTCTCTTTTATTTGAATAAACACTCGCATTAAAAAGATAGAAAACTATAAAAACTACCTTAAAATGATTCTTTAGATTCTTTTAATTATTTTCCTCGTTATATAAGTTTTATGGATTAAAACATTTTTCCATTAAATAATCAGGAATTTTGCCATGATGATTTCATCCACAAATTTATATAATAATTACAGTTTTGAATATTATATTAAAAATCAATAATCTATACTATATATACATTGCTTCGATAAATCATCCTATAAATAAATTCGATTTTAGATAACTTCTACGTTAAATCCCATATCATATAAATTTCATTTTTAAATTAATCATATCACATCAAAAAATTCGATAATTTTTCCAATAACAAACACTGCTCCTCTTTCCCGAAGAACATTAAGATGTTCTTAAAAACAAACTCGATTCATTTAAAGATTCCCATTTTGCCTCATTACAAACTTTCACGTAGCTGACTCTAATCGCCGCGAAATAAAATTGAAAAGACACTCCGCTCCATGTAAACGTACGATTCCTAAATTGCTTCCCAGACGTAACGATGTATTATCTATCAAAAACATTAATCGAACTGCAGGGAGAGAGAAAGAGAAAAAAGTTATCTATTACACACACGTGTCGTTCATTAGCGCGAACGGTATCTCAAAACCATGTTCGAGGTGACGTAACGTGACGGATCTGTCGCGATCTTTTACTCTCTTCAAAATAAAAGATCTGCAGGATGCTCGCGGGATCGAAGAGATCTAAGTGGAGATATTGGCCCGCACTCTCCCCATATAAACACAGATCTGACAGGAAACTGACCCACTTTTCCCCTAGAGCGCTCGCTGAAAACGCTTTTCAAAAATTTTACGAAAATGCATTAAAAAAGCACATCCGATGATACGATGAGGAAAAGGGGGGAGCAATATGGGGGGTAATGCTCTCGATAATGCCGTGATTCACTGAAAAGCTTAGATCCTAAGCTAAGAGGAGGTTGTTCAGTGCGGCTTCTCCGCGAATTTGTAGCCACACGACCGACACTCGAAACCCAGAGATATCTCTCGTAATCGGGCTCTACAAGGGGGAGGAACAGGGATATTGGCCCAGGCCTCACTTGAATTAAAAGTTTCTGGTACTTCACTTTAACAGTTTGACAATGCTTCGGCCGACTTTGAGCTACTTTGAGTGTTTAATTGTACACTTTTGAGAAAATCTCGAGAAATTATCCAGATCTTTTCGAAAAAAAAAATTAGTTTTCTTTTTGAAAACATAAAACAAAATTTCTTGTATGTCATTTTTAGGTACTTAACATTTGTATACTTCTCACACTTTTTAGAGTACTTTGAAACACTTGTTACATGCTATTGGCAATAACTTTCAAAATTCTGTTGTTTTAATTTAAGATTTCTCCTTTTTTTAAATAAAGAATTGATTAAATTGCTCAAATATGAATTAATTCTGCAATATCCTCATCATTGTGTTTCATCCATTGTTTTTGCTTGTTTTACATTTTTTTATTTCTTTTCAATTCAAGAAACTCTCAGCTGAGTTAGAGTTAAATTAATATCGCACTGTGAAGCTACACGAAGGTTATAAGCGACTGGATTTCTAACTGCGCTTAATTTTTATTCTAAGAAACACTATAAGAAAAAAATACAATTAAACTTAATGCAGTTAAAAATAAAAGGCAATTGTAGCCTAGAATCTAGTACCTCACTTCTCTGTCTTAAGAAGCTGCTCGGCTATCGAAGCAAAATTAAAAAAAAATATTTGAAAAATCTTAAATATTAGGTTTATAATTAAGCAAATTGCAATATCTTCAATACCGTAGAATAATAATCCTTCTGAAAAATAAAATGTAGTGTAAGCATGGTAGCGAAAAACTGGAATTACATAAGAAACTAAAACTAACAAAGTTAAGTAAAATGGTAAATATGTGTGTGTGTGTAGGATACTAAAACTGGTTTAAGACTATTTGTAACCCTAAAGTTATTTTCTAAAGCTGTCTAAGTAAGATCCTTAAATTAAAAATAGTAAAGCATGGAATTTATAAATTTTTGTTCAAATATTTTAAATTTAATACTATGCTATGAAAAAAATAAATAATATTAAAGATTTTATGCATATTTTCTTGAAAAACTGAAATGTATATTTTGTCTTATCAGGTGATGCAGGTGTGGCATGTACAACAAAACAAAGTTTTATGTGCATAACGTGCCATCAAGGTAGATGAACACGTACACACATGCCCTTCAAATTAATTTTGTAACTTCATTATTTATTTCAAATGCAAAGTACTTTCATTTCTGATTTATACAAACTTTAGATTTTTCCTCAACATTGTAGAAAGTAATCGCTTTGAATTCAAAAATTGTGCAATTCATTTGGACTCTGAGCCTAAAAGAACGCTGAATAAATAGAAATCAATCTTTTAAAACAATACAAACCTCTGATGCCTTTCTTACACTCTTTTCTCTTGTTCCAATTCATCGACTAAGATGCATGCTCGCTATTTCTCCATGATCATCGCTTCGATTTAATTAAAAAAAGCCGTATTTCAAAATATCTTAAGTTTTACTATGAAATTAAGTACTGTAGACACGCACAATTTTTTTGAATTCTCAGAAACCGACCCTCACAAATCGACTTTACATGTTCATAACATATATTTCTCATTTCAATAACTATAATAAAGATCTAGGTGTCAGCATAATATTAACAACACACTGATCTAATTTAGTTTAATCAATCAATGATAAGAATTTTTTGTTAAATAGGGTGGGTTAAAAAAATTCTTTTTCAATCACTGCATACTGTAAAAGTTGTCTTTCAACTAGCTTAGTAAAAAGAAAAAAACACGGGGGAGGGGGAGGGTAAATGAACCCGTGTAATTGCAATATTTTGAAAATGGTGAAATTTCGCAATTTTATTTCAATTTTCATAAAAATTTAATACCGCATAATGCTATTGATCTAAATGGGGAATTTGGTAGATAAGAAGAATGAAGAAAAATCGAAACTTGTTAGCAATGGTGTTCAAAATTGAGAGAATTTTCAGATTTGGTCGATTATCTCTAGAACAACAGGGCAGTTTTTAATAAAACTTACACTGGTGTGCAAAAATTAAGGACGAAGCCGAAAAATTAGCATATTAGCTGAACGAAGAGGCAGAGCGGACAGAAAGACCAATCAGGAGATTAAGTAAGGTGATGTACGGTAGCACATGCGCAGATATGCATGTAAACGTAATGGGGGAGTGTCTGAGTAGTATAAAGCATGTTGTCGGTGTAAGATCAGTATTTCTGGCAAAGAGATTGCACGCCGTACAGCAGTTAAAATCACACTGAGTTGCTGCCTCAGCGAGAAATGGCGAATAATCAATCTGTTAGACGACATCTGGATGCTTTTACCCGAGGTCGAATCATTGGGAAGTTGGAGGAAGGCCGCAGTGAGAAGAGTGTGGCTGCAGAGTTCGGAATTGCTCACAGCATCGTTTCACGACTTTGGAGACAATTTCAAACTACAAGAACAGCTATCCGGGGGTTCAGTAGTGGTCGTCCACGAGGAACCACACCCGCAGATGACCGGTACATTGTCTTACAAGCCAGAAGAAACAGGCGGCAGACAGCGGGAGAAATCGCTAGACACACGACACAGGCGACTGGACGACCGATATCGCGTTTTACCGTGGCCAGAAGACTGCACGGTGGTGGTCTGTTTGCACGACGCCCTGTACGGTGTGTACCTTTAACGCCTGCCCATCGGAGAAGGCGTTCTCTGTGGTGCCGGGAACACCGGAATTGGAGAGACAATGAATGGGGACGAGTACTCTTAACAGATGAGAGCAGATTCAGTTCGAGTAGCGATTCTCATCGCATACTCATCTGGAGAGAGCGGGGAAGCCGCAATCATCCCTCGAACATCACTGAAAGAGACAGGTATGGAGGTCGCGGTGTTCTCGTTTGGGGAGGCATCATGCTTGGTAGTCGTACAGACCTTCACATCTTCGACGCAGGTTCAGTCAACGGGACCCGTTATTGTAACGAGATTCTTCTTCCATATGTGCGTCTTTTTAGAGGCGCTAGGGGTCTGCAGTTCCTTTTCAAGGACGACAATGCACCATGTCATCGCACAGTAGCTGCCGAATAGCTCTTAGAGAGTGAGGATATTGAACGTATGGATTGGCCGGCACGATCTCCGGATCTCAATCCCATCGAGCATGTATGGGATTTTCTAGGCAGACGCTTGGCAGCTCGTAACTTACCACCAGTAACGATTCGGGAGCTTCGATTGGCGCTGCAAGGGGAATGGGCAGCAATGCCTCAACAACTCATTGACACCCTCATTCTCAGCATGGGCAGACGCTGTGAAACCTGCCTAGCAGTCAGGGGAGATCATATCCCCTACTAAAGACCGGATGTTTCTTGCTGGACACCCATCACAGGGTTGTTTCGGCCTTCAGTCGCATGGCGCTCCATGCTACTTTTTCAATAAAGCTTCTTTTTATCCCTCTGATTTCTCTTTTAGTAAGTGCTGCTTACATATTACACATGTCCTTACGTATTGGGGATCTTACGGTATTAAATGTGTTGATTTGGAAAGCTTTTGTACAAAGTTATATTGAAAAAACCATCTCGTCCTTAATTTTTGCACACCAGTGTAGTTTGTACATAGAGTTGATATAATACAAAAAAAAATAACCATTCAACAGTTATAATGCACACTCATAATTGGGCGTAACATTCATCTGATTTGGATGGTATGAAATGGTGGTTGCAAAATAGAACCAAAAAATGGGTTAATGGAGGGGGTGGGGAAGTATGGTTCTATCTTGCAAATGAACTGGTCTGTTACCATGATTTTTTATTCTAGGAATAAGGAGTTTGCGAGTTACTCTGGCATTTAGGTCCCCCTTGTTCAACAACGCTGTTTTCGGGCTGTGGAGGGTTGGTTCTCAGAGGGGGGTTGCGAGTTGCAATTGCCCTTCCCAGAGCGTCCAAGGCATGCTGTACTGGACTGCGGACTGGAGATTTGACTAGTCAATCCATCCGGTGATCCATTAAAAGGAAATAAGGGTCAATTGTATCCCTCAAGAGGTAAACATAGGGCTCAAAGACATCATTCCTGTACCTATCAGCAGCCACAGTGCTTCTTTCAGAAAGGTATATGCATCCAACCAGCGTGATACCTGTCCAGGCCATCAAGCCTCCACTGCTGTAATGGTCGATTTCTCAAATATTGGAGGATAGGTCGTGGGATCCTGGTTCACCCCATAAAAATGTACGGCGAGAATCACTGGACTCATCAGGAAGTGAGAGAGTGGATATTAATGTCGCACTGTTCAGCTACTTGAGGGCTTTTGGCGACGGACCTCGTAATTTTGAACCAGTCTCATCAGGGAAGAGAACGGTCACACATTCATGCATGTTCCTATCTGCACCACTTTAAACGGGCTTTCCTGTTCGCAGAACTGCCGGGATGAAAACAACGGATTTTCTTGTAAATAATCTGCTATAAAGTCTTCTGAAAATAGTCACTCCTGAAATTCGGGTTCCTGTGGCCACATACAACTCACGAGATAGCTGAGAAGCTGTGAGTGAATATTAGCATCACACTATTCAGCTACAAGAGGGCTTTTGGCGACGGACGTCGTATTTTTGAACCATGGTCAAGTGTGACGAGGACGACACCTGAGCGGGCACTTCCCTCTCCTAACCCTCCCAGTACACCAACGGGAGGACGTTTAAGCATCGACAGATTTAACGTGCATCACCCCTACACGATGGGAGCTGAGCGGCTGTAGCGTCCTTGTTACGCCTCGCAATTATGGACAAATGGCGATCTTCTTTGGACGTCGTAGCTTTTGGACGATCTTGACCAGACTTTCTCTTGGCGGATCCGGTATCCTGTTAACTATTTCCAGAAGTTGAGCACTACACTGTTAAATTAAATTATCTATAAATATATATGAATTTGAGATCACCTGCTTCTAGCCTACCTACAATTGTTCACCTCATTCCGCCATCTGTATGTTGGTGGATATTCCTTCTTTTTGGTTGAATTTTTTATTTAACTGATTGCCGCAAAAAAACAGCAAGAAATTCAGCGAGGTGCTCTAGCGAACGAAATACGAAACGCGGATTTTGGAACGTGTGCTTATAAATTCCATTCTTCGATTAACTTCGCACCCATGCACACATATACGCTTAGGTATTCGACGTACAAGATTTCCATCTTTGTTTTGAGGTAGTATTTTTATATTTTGTTTAATCTTTTTCATGAAATTCGAACAAAACATGCAAATTCTCTTAATTTTGAACATTAGTGCAGTTATTATTCATGTGAAAAAGCTCGAAAAAGATTTTTCGGGGGGAAGCAGTATTTCGTAATTTTATTTAAATTTGCATCTTTGTATTTAATAAGCAAATCTTCATAAATTTCACTTTTTTATTGAAACAAGCGCTCTTTGAATCAGAGAGAGAGATTCCTGAGAAAATTTCTACATAGAGGGAAGGGGGGAGGGAACTGAAAGCCGGATTATATCATAAAAAGCTCACATGTATGATGGCCTGTTTTTTAAGTGGTTATCCACTGATGTGTGACGTAATTAGGTTGCTATGGAAACAGAGATATTTCTCATCAGTACATCAAATTATTTTAAGTTTCAGTCTACAGATGGTAACGTTTAGCCGTGGTAGCCTAATAGTATTGCCCCTAACTTGTGGCCAACGCGTCATGAGTTCAAATCCTAGTGCCAGGAAGAACTACCGAGAAGAGAGGGTGATGGATGGAAATCACAGGGAGCCGTGTCAGGGTAGTAGGGAACTAGACGAACCACTGGAAATTTCTATGTTTTATCAAGAAACTTCGAATCCGAGGTGAAGAACTGATGAGTGCTCGCTAGTGGATTCGTCACAAATTTTTCGGGCACTTTCTTCGTTCCTAGATCCTCGGTCAGAATTGATCTATTATTTAACTCCTCATTGTTTGCAAGTTCGCAGACTGTCATACGATGATTTTGTATAAAATTCGTAAATTGTTACTAACGTTACGGCTTGTTGAGCATTTAATGGTGCGCGGCTCCCTATCCGCTGATGTGCTACGATCTTTGAAGCAGCTGTGCCATACCTTTACAAGTGATAGTCCATAGCACTATTTCTGATGACCATAAGGTTTCTATTTGAGTATCACCAGGCCTTACGCAGAACTTGATGCAATATCGCTGCTCAAAATGTTCCGTTATTTTTTACAAGATAAATCATTACATTAAAAAAGGTCAGATGAGCACTAGTTACACTTCTTTCAGAGGCTGAATACCGCCGATTCATGTTAAATGCGGATGGTAGATAGTTCGTGCGTGCAGATGAATGTATCTTATTCATTTCCAGTCAAGGGCACGTAATTCGCATCACTTGTTTGTGTGGCGAAAAATAAGAATTGATACTTTTTAAACACACCTTGTATAATGCTTAATAGTTCAGGTACGTAAAACACGTGAATAATACTGTTATATTATCACAAGTAATTCCAATATCACTTGCTACAAAGCTTATGGTAGAATGTTAGCTATTTCTATACTGGGGAAGTTAAATATTATTTCAATCACACATTTTTATACAAATGCGAATCTCTCAATCTATGTCAATCAGAATTTTCATACAATTGCTTGGGATATTGTTTCTTATGAAAAATTTTAAAATGAATAACTTTTTTTTCTGGAACTATTCTCCGAAGTGATCGATTCTTTTTCGTCAAAACTGCTCCTGTACTCTTAGGAATATGTATACCACGATTTGGAAAAATTCTATTAGACTAACCATTCCTTGTAATAGAGTTCAATTGGATAGCACCGAGTTGGGCAGATCCAATAGTTTTATTACCTGATTTAATAAAACGATTGCTGCATTTTGTTCCGGTGCACCCTGAAGTGTCAAAAGCCATAGGATAGCAATATGCAAATATCGGGACTACATTAATGGCGCGCAGTGGCGCACACAAGAGGGGGGTCCTGAGGTCCGGATCCCCCCAAAGCCCTTGATTTTTTTTCCAGATTGATTATAATTCTAAGTATATAGTACGTAAAATTTAATTAATTACTTGCTATTAATGATTAATTTTATTAATTAATGCTAATTATTTATTCAAAAACTAATTTTTTACTGTGTTTTGTTACCGAAAATCGACAAAATCAAAAGGAGCATGATACAAGAATGGTTAACTTTCAACCCCGGACCCCCCTTGAAAAATTCCTGTGTGCGCCACTGATGGCGCATAAAGAAATGGTAGTGCGAAATCCTGTCTTTCATTTGTTCTTGAGTGATTCATAGGAAATGCTTTCTAACATGGTTATGGCTGCACGATGAGAATTAACAGATTTTCAATGAATAATGTGTGCATGAGGCAATCCGTTTTGAAAATGGTTAACTAATTCAATAATCATCTATCCAATCCGTCATGAATATACCGAGAAGAGTTAGTAATAATACAGTGGACAACCGTCTCTACTTAATGACCAAGACAAGTGACGTTTACGTACAGAAGTCAGTGTTGCTAGGCAAGCAACACCAAATCAAATAACAGTAACAATTAATGTGGTATGTACTGCAGACATGTCTTGAAAGACAGTTGTTGTTGAGTAATGGCATCAGAAGACCGTCTCGAGGTGCCTTTACTAATAACACGAAATCGGTTGCAGAGTCTCTGCTGGGCTCCTGAAACATATCGATTGGACTCTAGATTACTAAAATTCCATTTCATGGTCAGATAAGTTACACGATTCTAGTTGATAAGAGCTGCTTGTATGGTTCGAATAGGGCCCAAACTAAATGAGGACTTGGACCCAAGACACTGTGCAAGCTGATAGTAGCTCCATAATGGTGTGGGTTATTTTTGTATGGCATAGACTGGTCAAACTGAAAAAAATTGAACTGGAACTGAATATGTTCAACTACTTTGGACTCCATTCGTCGACTTCATGTACCGAAATAAAGGCGAACATTTTTCAAGATGTCAGTGTGCCATGTCACTGGACAAAAATCATTCGCGTCAGGTTTGAGGAACTTTCTGGACAGTTCCACGTAATGAATTTACAATCTAGATCACTAGACATGAATCCTATCGAACATATATGAGTCATATTCGAAAGGTCAGTTGTACCGGCAACACTTTTGCAAATATAAACGGCTGCATAGGCAACATGATTAAATATTTTTTCATGGGACTTCCGATGATTTGTTGAGTCAATATAAGATAGAATTTCAATACTTTATTTACCAAAAGGATGTCGGTCCCACATGATTTTATGCGATTTTCTTTGAATCTTGGCACTTCTGTGTACAATCAAATTCTTCTTAAAATGAACCTCCTTGATAGTTGTTTAGTGCGAAATCCCAAATTCATATTCCTTAGTCTTTTTAGCTTAAATCTGCGCAACGAATCTCATATTTCTATTGATTTCGTGTTGCTTTCATTGCGATATTCATTCAAACTAACTAATCAGTGCAACATATTCTAAGAGAGAGAGAAAAAGTATATTCCGTTTAAAAGAGATAATAAAAGTAGATAGACCTATATATGTACTTGTTGGAGTGGAGTAAATGAGAAGAGTTGGATTCCACATCAGATGTTGACTTAGCAGATCTTGAGTTGAGCAGAAATAGACATCTAGAAATAACCATTTCAACTTGAGTAGTTCTTATATATTTCTTTCCGAAGAAGAATGAATTCTTCACAAACAGTGGCAACTGTCTCCACAGCTTCTACATAAACATTAATGAACAGCTTCTACATAAACTTTTCTTCAATGGCAATAACATTTACACGGGAAATTAGTAGTAAAAAACTCTACCTAGACACTTGATAACCCATTCCATTTGATAACATATCTACCCTGAGTCACGTAATATTTATCGTTTTAAAACATTATACCTAACTAAAATTTCAAAACAAAATTTTAGCATAAGATAATTTTGTTTTTAATACTTAGAATTTGATAATGACACTTTTATATAAAAATCTATTTATTTTAAATTAATTGTATGCGTTGGAAAATAATATGATATTGTGAAATCTCCTTCAGTACTTTTGAAGAAGTTTCTTAAGACAGATCTAGTGCAGTAGCGCACACGGAATTTTTCAGGGGGGTCCGGGGTCGAAAGTTCACCATTCTTGTATCATGCACCTTTTGATTTTGTCGATTTTCGGGAACAAAGCACAGTAAAAAACTAATTCTGAATAAATAATTAGCATTAATTAATAAAATTAATCATTAATAACAAGTAATTAATTAAATTTTTCGTACTATATACTTAGAATTATGATCAATCGGAAAAAAAAATCAAGCGTTTTGGGGGAGTCCGGACCCCCAGAAACCCCCTTGTGTACGCCAGTGATCTCGTTAATAGCTTTTTATAACATTGTGTGATGGGGCACAATGATTTCGTTGTCCGCTCATAAAACTTTTTTAAATAAACATAATCTTGAGTTCCTATGTCAAATGTTTTGTAAGCAATACTAATTTTGCAAGCAAAAAATCGAAATTTTGCATTTTAACGTTGCTTTTTTTCAAGGTTCACCTAATTGAGTTTTTATTTTTGTCTTAAATTGAATGGGCGAAGAAACTTAAAAGTAAAAATAATAAAAAACAAGCAAATAGAGTTACAGTTTTATCCAACTGGATTAAAGTTTTTCCAAAAAAATTAGTAAATCAATTTCATTAAAGATTTTCTGATTTTTTTTTCAGCTACACACATTTATACAAAAAAAAAAAAAAAATTCAAACATTTTTACTTTGAGTTAACATGTAAACTTTTAAAACATTTGTAAAATAAACTAAAAATCTCTTTTGAAATATTTTGGAAGGTTCATCTCAAACAATCCAGTATGTAGTTTTAATGGAAGATAACTCTGATTTTTCAAATGATTGTGCTTAGAATTTTCCTATGAAAAATTTTAATTTTGATTGCTTTTGTATTCTCTCTAAAAATTCGATAGTTTAGTGAGCAAAAAATCTAACAGCTGGCATGCTTTTCTTTTGAGATTAAGGGGTGTTGGAAACCCAAAATCTTCTTAAGAAGACATGGTACCCCCAAAATCACAGACCTATTGTTTTTTTTTATTTTCATTTAATCTTATTCTTTGCATTATTATCTTTCGATTGATATATCACTTGTGCATGTCGGAAAGTTAGAAGTTGAATAAAACTTCATTTGAAGACAAATTAGGCAATTCAGTCACGCCCCCTTTTTTAGAAAAAAAGCGTTTTGATAAAAAAAAAAAATCTAATTTATAAAGAGAAATAATAACATTAAAAAAAAAGAATGTGCAATATATAAAGCAGAATATTTCCGAGACAATACATACAATCATTTTTTTCTTTGTGAAATGTGTGCATGTAAAATTTTTTAAATTAAGGCATTTTATATTAATAATTTTATATAATTTCAGTTCTTATTCCTGATATATTTTTCATACAAATGTAATACTTTAATATTATAAGAAGAAAAATAGCTAAAATTTCTGTCGTGACAGAAAAAAAATTTTTTAACGTTTTTCTTGAATTTTCTTGTTCAATTAGTACTCTCTAAAAGTTGATCATTTATAAAAATGTGTGGGTTGAAAAAATACGAAAATGCAATTATTTTAAAGAAAAATGTATAACTAATATCTTAAAGTGGTATTTTAAGTTTAATTAAGCTTATAATAATTATTTTTTCAGAATTATAAACTTTAAAGTGGTTTTTCTCAGTTTGTGTTTTTCGAAACCTTAGTGCATTCAAAATGCTACTCCTTCGACAATTATTTACCAATCAATTCCATTTTTTCCTGCGTGTTAAAAATAAAGCATGTAATAAAATTAGGGATCCGTTTTGCTATAAACTGAATACTTTAAAAAAAAAAATAAAATGTAAGACATGTTGGCTTTTTCGTTGATTTTTAGCCTGTATATCAACATTTTATTTTTTTTCTCGAAAACGAATAAAGTTATTCTAAAATCGATCCCTAAAGTTGTTTAAAATATCCATAAGAATATTATAAAAAACTTTCAGGTCAAAAATTAAATTTTACAAAAGGAGTAAGATTTTAAAATTTTACCTATTTTCTTCAAGAAATTTAAATTTTTAAAATTGTGTGAATAATATATGAAAATTTTCTACTGGTATCATTTAATTGAATAGAAACATTGTATAAAATGCTAAAATATAATTTTTAATTACGTAAATAAAGAAATTTTCTCAAAGGGTACCAAGTCCTCTTAATATGACAATTTTGAGATTTTTATATTTTCAAAATGTAAAAATATTTAAAATACCTTAGGGTAATACCTCTAAAAAATACCTCTAGGGTAATTATAAGCTCTTAAAACCTATTTTTAAATAATCATTGAAACTGGTCCACACCCATTTAATTGGCGAAAAATGTAAACAAAGTATTTTGTTTTTGCCTAAAAGTTGAATGAATGATGGAAATGAAAGCATTTAATCCAGAATTGCAAAAAAAGTGTTTACATGGAGGTACACAAAATTTCAATGAAAGTATAAAGAACGTAATATGACCTCTCGTGTACCGAAGAAAATATTTATTCAAATAGAAGTATTACCATATTGGGTACATATGATGCAATTTCATCACTTAATATGGGAAATGCATGGAAAACAAAAATTTTGAGATAACTTAATATTGAGCCTGGTGATTACACGGTACAGGCAATGGAGCGCCTCGACAAACAGTGGCTGTTGAAGGCTAAGTGCTTATGTTTACAAAAAACAAAGGAAGTTAGGAAAAAAAAAAGACTTAAAAGGAAGAGAGAGAAGGATGATTAGATTTTATATAAAAAAATGTAGATCATTTGAATCATTGGGAAGAATATTTTAATAAAAAATTAATTATACTTTAAAGATCATTTATCTCTCAAAATACAAATTTTTGATGTTCGATGTACCTTTTCTGAGAAAATAATGTTCACAGGTATGTAAGGTTTTTTTATGACATATTTATAATGATTGACAATATATACTAAAATGAACTTTTTGTAAAAAAACTCAAAAATTTATTTTTTACAAATTTTTTTTATCGGAAAAAAGGGTGAAATTTCACTATGTTTGATAAAAAAATGTTTTCAATTATGAAAAAATTCGAAATTAGCTAAAAGTCCATTTCAATATAATAAGAAAGGTGTACTTCAATTGTATGAAAAATTTCAAGCATGTACATATAATAGATTTTGAGAAAAGTTACATCGAAAACAGCATTTAACATTGTCGGTATAGAGGCTTCCGATTCCACGTAAGGATCTATATTTGTTTTAGCTCTCCAGTCCACCTGATTTTTGCAACATTAACTCAATTAACCCCAACCAAATTTGGTTGATAACTTTTGAAGAATGAAATTATGCTCGGAACCATGATTTTGCAAAAGTGTACAAACGAGCATTTTTTTAATATTTCGAGTCACTTAGATTAGAATGCACGTATAAAATTGTTTTAAGAATATTATTGCAGTAAAAAAATATTTAAATACGATATTTCGGCAAAAAATGAACATAGATTTACTTATTTTCAAAACATTCTCCTTGTGCTACCCTGAGCGCTGGGGGTATCATCTCTTCACCATCCACGCAACCTGTGTTTGAGGGAATGACCATTTGGATGAGGATGACCACTAAACTCTGTCATAATAAAATTAGTTTATTATGAGATCTTAATTTATATTCAATAAAACAACACTAGTCTAGGGGGCTTATGATCAGGAGTGAAGCGACGTAAACCGTAATTATGACAAATAGCGCAATAAACCACTGTATCTATATTTATAGCTGATTTCCTAACTTATTAGAATCCGCTCTAGTCTTAAAGCTTAAGCAAACTGTCTTACCGCTAATTCCTCGGTGAACAGCTACAGTCCTTATAACTTCAATTTATTCTTCGATCCAGTTTGATCCGGCTAAGGGCGGCAAGTTGTAAGTTGGTCAAGTTGATCCGGCTAAGGGCAAGTTGTAAGTTGGTCAAGTTGATCCGGCTAAGGGCTCTTCTGTTCTCGGACCCACTTATTATTCAGCTTCACTGGCACTACTAGACCGACTCATAGAATACACTAAGACTCTTCTCCTAGAACTTCACCTAGAGCTTTATCTCACTTCACTTAGCTTTACTTCTCCACTTGGCGCTACTTAATGCTAAACGCGAATACTAACACGTTCCAATATATACTATTCCTAATCTGCATAACCATGCTCTCTTCTTGGGTTGGGGGGAAAGAATTGCCATTCTGACCTGAAAGACATCCCAAGAGGATTATTAGAAGTAGTACCGATAAAGCCCCGTCACATCCTTTTATGGTAAATACTTCTATAAAAATAATATTTTGCCAACATATTGCTCAGACCTCTGTAAAGAGTCTGAACTAGGGGTTTTTAAATATATAACTTAGAAGCGGATTTATCCATATTTTAATACATCAGAATGCAGAAATTTTAACAAAAAAACACTCGTAATTATTTCAATTGGTAATAACTCTGAAAATAATGTGAATTTTTCAAAAATCTTTTTTCATGTTCTCTAGAAAAGTCTTAGCTCTATATGAGAAAAATATTATTATAGAAGAATTTTTCAAAAAAGGAGACTGTTTTGAAAATAGATTATTCTAAGTTCCTTTTTTACCAAAATATTGCCTTTAAATATATATATTTTTCCGAAATAATATTCTTAAAACAATTTTATACGTATATTCTAATATAAGGGAAACTAAATATTAAAAAAAAAATCGTTTGCATACGCTTTTGCAAAATCATGGTTTCGAACGTAGTCGGATATCTTAACCCAGAGCTCCGCAACCTATTTATCGCTGCGGACCGGTCAACGTTCGATAATTTTACCGCGGCCCGCTGAGGGAGGGACACGTCGATTGTTTTGATTTAACACAATTTTAATTTAGTTTCATTTAAATATGTCTTCAGAATAAAGTATAGTTACACCAAAAATGAATAAAAGTGATTTAGCGTGGAACATAAAGTAATTTCCGTGGAAAGTTGCGCAAATCCGAGAGAAATGCACCACTTTAAATAAAATGGCAATAGATTAATGTTCTTTAGGCGGCCCGGCACCATTTGATCCACGGACCGGGGGTTGCGGATCACTGCCTTAACCCATAATATATTTACACGAAGTATCTTTTTATGTACTTAGAGGGTGTTATTCGATATTTTCAAATGCTATAAAATCTTTTACAAAAATGATTTTTCTAATAAATAGTCTTTTTGATTTTAAAAAACACGTACTGCTTTCAAAAACAAGAGTTGAGAACAAGCACACATCCCTTTGACCTAGACTTGACAACCTACTGAGCGACGAAAAGCAAAAAGAGCGAACTATCGCGGGTCTGTCCGATCGCGCAACATTGTCTCAAAAGATTATGCCTCAGGCCTGGAGTCGTTGAACCTGCGACTGGAGTGGGCTCCCGCCGTGGCAGCCCTAATCCCCTCAGAAGGCCATTAACGATCCCGGCTAAAACACAACACACGCAACAAAGACAGAATACCGATGTCCAGGTGCGTTGAGGTGTTGGGCTTAACTGCCCGACTCAGGTGTGTGCGCCTCACCCCGGGGTTAAGAAAACAGCCGACTATTTTCTCTTTCCTTCGGCATCACTCAGAGTTTGCATGACGGGCTCATATTCAACACTTTTCGCAGATGACCCGACGGGATTTATTTTTTCTCAAGAGGCTGCTGTTGAGAATGTCTTTGCAAAACTTCACCAATTCTTCTCCCCCCCCCTCCTGATTTTATATTGGGTGATAGATAAGCAGCGCTTTCGAGGGGAATGCTTGTCAAAACCTTTCTCATAAGACTTTTGTTTGGTATGCAAAGGCTTGGTTCTGCAGAATTCATTGTTAATTGCGATAAGACATCATAATGTTCTTATATAAACTAGTCTTTATTATTCAGACTGTTTAAAAATGCATTGTAACTACTCTGGTATACAATCTTTTTTTTTAGTGTTGTTGTTTTGGTATCTAACCATTCTTTTGAGTGTTTGCTCCTCTTCCTACAAAAGGAGCTAGATTATATAGCTCATAAATATATGTGTTTTCCCTTTGAATAATAGAACATTGTTGTTCTCAATCAGACAACAGTATTAGACCCGTTTTGTATAATATAATAATTATTTGTAGTAGTGTAATATATATATCTAATCCCACCTCAGTATTTATTTTTGTCTCGTGATTAATAAATTAACGAAATGTACAAACTTTAAGGTATCCGACTACGTTCGGAACCGTGATTTTGAAAAAGCGGACAAAAATTTAAAAAATTTTAATATTTAGTATCACTTAGAATACACGTATAAAATTGTGTTAAGAATATTATTACGCTAAAAATTATTTAAATGCATTATTTTGGCAAAAAATTAACTTAGAGTTACCTGTTTTAAAAACATTCTCCTTTTATGAAAGATGCTTCTATAATAATAATATTTTGCATATATATAGCTAAGACTTCCCAAGAGTGCCTGAACAAGGAGTTTTTTAAAACTCCCATTATTTCAGAGTTACTACTTGTTGAAATAATAATCGGTGTATTTTTGCTAAACTTTTTTCACTCTAATGTATTAAAATATAGATAAATTCACTTCTAAGTTATATATTTCAAAATTCCTAGTTCAAGCTCTGTACAGAGAGGTCTGAGTTATATATATAGACAAAATATTTTTTTAAAGCCTTTTTAGCAAAAGGAGAATGTTTTGAAAATAATTAAATCTACGTTCGTTTTTTGCCAAAATATCGCATTTAAGTAATTTTTTATTGTAATAATATTCTTAAAACAATTTTATACGTGTATTCTAATCTAAGTGACACTAAATATCTAAAAAATATTCGTTTGCACTCCTTTGCAAAATCACGGTTTCGAACGTAGTCGAATACCTTAAGGAAATATTCTTTATTTTTGGTAGCATGTATTTATTTGACAATATTTTAGAACAAATTAGCTAAATATTAAGTCTTCAGTCTGCTTCAGGCACACATGCTGTGAGTGAAAGTAAAGCTCAAAGTTAGTCTGCGAATGTAATAACTCATTCAAATATCCTTGCGAGTTGCTTGCATTTGATTTGATTTTTTAAGCAACGCGGAAGCGATTGGCGACGAAACTCGTAAATTTGAACCTGGGTCAAATGACGAGAACAGCACCTGAGCTGGTACCCAGCCCCTCTGCAAGTTTCCCCACCATGCCATTATGGGGACTTGAAGCCTCAGCAGATTTCACGTGGATCATCTCTACACGGCAGGGTTTTAGTGACACCAGGACTCAAACGCACATACCACGCCAAAGTGAGGGCTTTGAGCCATGGTAATTGTAACGTGCATCAACCCCTCTATATTGCATGTCTTTAGTGACGCCAGGACTTGAACTCGTGATTCACTGGCTATGAGCTCGGGACCATGACCACACATGGCTACTGCGGCCACGGGGGTTGTTTAAAACAAATTAATGCGCTCATATTCCTGTTTTAATAGCAGGAGTTTCAAGACAAGAGAAACTTTTAAGAAATTTAGTATATTACAATTAATTTCTTTGGGATTGTATTTAATGATTCACTTACTTCTTATAACATTACTATGTAAGTTGGAGAAAATTGCTGCGTAGAAAATTTTATTTCAATATTTCAAATGTTTGAAACATTTATCAATAAAAAGTGTTACAAATGCATGTTTTAGATATTGACTAACGTTGAGATATAATTTTTTTTAAAAAAATTTGAACTTCAAAAAACTCAATTTTTTAACTCAAAACGTTTTTAAGCAGAATTTCGCTAGATTTGAAATTCAGGTTCATTTCACGATAAAAAAAAACAACAATTTCATGGGGTAAAAAGCATCATTAAAGAAAAAAAAGGTATTTTTTAAAAGAATTTAGTTAACTATACACACACACTTAACACTATACACACATCTATACACACATCTATACACACACTATACACACATCTATTTAATTTCTTAATCTCTATAAATATCATAATTTAGCTCAATTTTAGCTGTTTAAAGTGATAATTTTATTTGGAGTATATATATAGATTCCACTCATCCTTTTTTAAAATTACTGATACATTTAAAAAACGATTATGATGTCTTCGTAATTTGGTATTCTAGTGATATTTAGTGGGATTTATGTATTTTTTTCTTTTTTGGAAATGAACGAGAAACATCGTATCAGCAAACCATGAAGAATTTAACACACATAATCAACGCTCTCTCTTTAAAGAAACATTTTGAAACAATTCCGCCACTAACTTTTGCCACAATCTCATAATGTTTTACTGGACAATAAGCATCCTTTGGGAATGAATTTAAATAGAATTAACATATATTTTTTAAACATGATGAAACTTATGTATAAGAAAAAATGCGTTAATCTGGCAACATTTCCCTTTTAACGAATCGATAAGTTTCGGGTCCATTTAGCAGAACTCAAGAAGGCTTCATTGAAAGTGTATTTGAGGTATCTTTGGAAACCATTCCATTTGAAAGTTTCGACGCAGCCCTATCATGTCCTGTCAGGTGAGCATGCCCTTTGAGAAACGAGCTGGCCCGTGAATAGCAGATTGTGCGGAAGGCAATCACAGACGAGGAGGACTGAATACGTAACGAGGGCGAGTCGGAGGACATCAGGGAACCCATTGAGGGAACTCTTTATCGGTCTCCAAAGTTTAGAGTCCCTTTAAAAAAGAAGGCAGCGTGCTTAAGAAGCTGTAACTAGGCCGTAGAGACATGGGCTTCCTGTAGAGGAGAGAAGACTCCTTTGTAGTAGGAAATGGCAGCACTTAACGACCGCTGTGCGCCCCCCAAAAAAATTTCTCCCGCTAAAAAATCCGGAAGACGCTGGTGAGCGCCCTCTGTGGTGGTGCTTTTAAACAATACGCTTCCCGCTTGCCGTCCTATCAGTGTTTACCAAGATTAATTGTTGAAATGTAGAGTTGGGAAGCGGCGTAATAAACCCTAATCTGTTTTAAAAGACAGAACCCGATAAGGGGAGATACTTTGATTAACGCTTGCCGTACTGAACTGACGGAGTGATTCGGGCGCGGAAATGGCTGGGAACGTTCAACGATTTTTCTTCTCAGCCAATAGCTGGGCTAGGCAACAATCGGGGCTCTCCCCCTATCGCCCTGCAAAGTCTAATTGATTCCACTGCTAATGAAATCATTTCCTGGTGACGCCCCAGGGTTGGGGAAAGGGGGGCATTTACTCTCGTTTGCTGGGGCCATTCACAAAGATCTCTCTTCGGTCTTCCCGCTCCGCAATTAACTCTCGCCACAGACACTCGTCAGTTTTATGGACACCAGATAGGGCTTTTCAAGTTGGGCGCCCCTGCAATCTTCAAGAAACCTCTTCCCTTCGCCTAAAAGAGTACGGGGATTGTTATCGAAAGTGCAGTAGTAAATTTTGGCATCAAGCGTTCCAAATAAAAATTTAATTACTTATTATCGTTTTTATTTTTTTTTTTTTTTTTTAAATATTTTTTCCATATACTTTTTTTCAGTAAGTATTTGGTAACACAAGAGGTCATTTTTAAAAGATTTTTTTTTCCTAAAAAACTTTTTATTTTTATGTTGAATGAAAATAAGAATAAATGGGAAAGGGAGAGATTGTACTTACTTGCAAGGAAATAATGTCAATACATACTATACGTTTTTTTAAGTTAATACTGTGAATAAATAGATTTACAAAAGGTTCATATGCCAGAAAGAGGCGCCTACCCCCTTAAAGATTATTCTTAACAGAGATAACTTAAATAAGAATGAAAATTGACCTAAATAATGGGTAAAATCCATATATTGAAGAACGATTAATTACATCACTAATTAAGGTATATTTTTAAGAAAAACGCGCTTTTATGTTATGCAAAGTATTATAATAGAAGTCTTGTTTAATTTTTTCCCTTAAAAAATAACTCCTCACAATATATCATGTTCCACATATTAGGTGCAACTAAAACGAGGATGGGATTCAATGCACAGAAGTAAATTTCTGAATAGGAAGAAAATTCATCTTTTAATAATGGAAATCTGGGATTGAAATCATTTCAGTGGAATATATATATATATTTTGAAAGGAAAAACTTTTCAAAAGTAACGATTAAAAACTGTCCACTTAACCTACAAACAGTGGCGCACACAGGAATTTTTCAAGGGGGGAAGAGGGGTCCGGGGTCGAAAGTTCACCATTTTTGTATCATGCTCCTTTTGATTTTGTCGATTTTCGCGAACAAAACACAGTAAAAAACTAATTATCGAATAAATAATTAGCATTAATTAATAAAATAAATCATTAATAACAAATACTTAATTAAAAAATCAAGGGCTTTGGGGGGGTCCAGACCCCCAGGACCCCCTTCCCCTTGTGTGCGCCACTGCATACAAATGTTGGTATTATATGTCATTTTTCTTTCAAAAACCGCTAAATATGTGTCAATCAGTGGCGCACACAAGGGGGGGTCCTGGGGGTTCAGACCCCCCCTCCCAAAGCCCTTGATTTTTTTTCCGATTGATTATTATTCTAAGTATATAGTACGTAAAATTTAATTAATTACTTGCTACTAATGATTAATTTTATTAATTAATGCTAATAATTTATTCAAAAACTAGTTTTTTACTGTGTTTTGTTCCCAAAAATCAACAAAATCAAAAGGAGCATGATACAAGAATGGTGAACTTTCGACCCCGAACCCCCTTGAAAAATTCATGTGTGCGCCACTGGTGTCAATAAATTTATTATGATAAAAATATTGAAAAAGCAAGTAGTCAATATATCTCTTTTAATTATTCAGTTGAGTTAAGCGTGCAACATATTTCAAAATTTTTTCTGAAAGTAATGTAAGGAGAAAAAAAATCTACCAATTTGTTTACATAAAAGCTAGGAACATAAGCAGGAAAACCATGTTTCTACATTAACACAAACAAAAAATTGATTTCCACTTGTAAATGTATTTTAATCTAGTTCTTGTACATTTATCACACATCAAAAAACCACAACGCAAAATTCACGCATGAAGATGCATTTTTACTGTCGATTCATGAATTCATACTAAACACCAGCCGCGTAGAGGGGATGGTGCCTATTAAATATGTTGAGGCTAAAAGTTTTTAAGCTGACGTAGTGTGAAAATTTAGATAATATTGAGGCAGCTCAAGTGTTATCCTCGTCACTTGACCGAAATTAAAAATATGAGAACTCTCACCTATAGCACTAGTGTAACTAAAATGTTTGCGAAGTTAATCAAGTCAATTAATCATCCCACATGAAGATGAACCCAGAGGAAAAACTCATATTCCTCGTAATATGTTTAAATATATATCTTTGAAAAAAGGAATCCCCCTTATTTATAAATATTGTCTTATAAATTTAATAGTTTATAATTACATAAGTTTATACTTCATTGTAACATTTTGTTCTTTTATTATTCTTTGAAAACAAGGAATCCCACTTATTTATAAATATTGTCTTATAAATTTAATAGTTTATAATTACATAAGTTTATACTTCATTGTAACATTTTGTTCTTATATTAAACAAGCTAATGATTAAATCCTTAAGGGGAGTTGGAAACCTCTCTCTCTATATATATATACTGACAATGTTAAATTGGCTGTTTTCAATGTACCTTTTCTCAAAATCTGTTTTATGTACATGCTTGAAATTTTTCATACTATTAAAATACACCTCTCTCATTATACTAAAATGAGCTTTTAGCTAATTTTGAATTTTTTAATAAATTATAAAATATTTTAACAAACATTGCGAAATTTGACCCATTTTTTACTTAAAAAATTTGTAAAAATTAAATTTTTGAGTTTTTTACAAAAAGCTCATTTTAGTATATATTAGGCATCATTATAAATAATTCATAAAAAAATTTACATACCTGTGAACAGTAGTTTTTCAGAAAAGGTACATCGCACATTAAAATTTACATATTGAGATAAACTGATTTTAATGTATACAGTGATACCTCTAATCGGCTAGGAAATAAAAAAAATAAAAGGCTCAATTTAAAATAAAAGATACATGTTTTGGTTTATATCAGTCGTTACACTTTTAAGCAAAAACAAAGTAATTTGTTTACAATTTTCGCCATTAAAATGGGCGTGGCCCAAATTCAACGATTATACAAAAATACGTTTTATAAGGGCTACTAAATACTCTAGAGGTTAAAGTAAGGTATTTTTAGAAAGGTTAAAATCTATACAATTTGAAAATATAAAACTCTCAAATTGTCAAAAAAATAAGATTTTAGCTTTCCAACACCCCTTAATAATATGCTTCAACAGGTCAATTTCTGAGATAATTCCCAATGTCTAAATATTCAAGTAATATGTTTTTTTGCTGAATAAATTATTAGCCAAGCACCACGAAACACTTCCAAGTCTAAGCCCAAGTAGGACCCCTTGAGTTGCTGATTTCGGTGACAAGAACTAATCTCGAATATCTATCGGAATCAACTTTAAACCCCCTTATAAAAGTGGAGGCAAAAATTCGTTTGCCGTTACTTCAGAATTCAACTACCACCGGCTCGACATTCATCGAGCCTGGTGCTCGAACCTCCTGATGCTACTAAAAATCCACTACATAGAGGGACTGATCACCTTGAAATCTGCCAAAGCTAAAAGTTCTCGCATTTGTGTGGTGTGGAAATTTGGAGAGGGTTGCTTCAGAGTGCGAGGTTGATCAACTATCAATCAGAAATTAACTATAAATCTTCTGATTTCATAAAAAAAAGCCAGAAAAATGAGAGTACCATACAAATGTTTTTTTCCAGGTGCTAGTTAGAATCAAAGTGGGAATGAGAGCTATGATTCCACGCCATATATTCATCGTGAATCTGGATGTCACTTAAATGTTTTCTAGACTTGTTAAAATGTAGGTGATTTGGAACAAGTGTGAGATATATTATCTTACGATTCAATATCAAAATTTTCCGAGTCAGATTTGCAAGATTCAAAAGTCCAGCCCCCTTGCGGATTTTTTTCTCTTACTTCAAATCTCACCTTTTGATTCAATATTTCTTATAAAATACATATATTCTCAATGTATTTAAATAACGTGTTCATTATAAATTAAAAAGTTTAGAATTTTTAAAAATTCTAATAGTTTTTATTACGATTTAAAAAACATATATTAAAAAATGGAAAGTATTAAAGTCCTCAGTGTGTGTTCAGGATATTATATATAGTTGAAACAGCTCAAAATGAAATTGATCCAAAACCAAGTAGTTAGAACATAATGACTTTTGATATATTCCTCAATATTTCTTTATTAGTATTGAGAAAATAAATAATGCATTTCGAAGTCTTAAACTTCTACGGATTTTGATATCTAATGAAAAAAATCAAGGATCGTTGCTGGAGCTGCGTATACCTATTTTAATTACAACAGTTTGTTGTTGTCAGAAATTATTGTAGTCGTCTTATTATTATATATAAAAACCTTTTTCAAGGCCGTCTTTTTATATACATTGTAATAAGAAAAACTTTACATTGAATTTGAACATTTAATTTAAGTCATGGAACTCAATTTTTTTTCATAGAAAGTACAAATTAAAATAAGTGGAAATGAAAGTTCTATGAAGAGGTTAATTATTAATTAAATTAATAGAGATTTTAAAAAATTGTTTACGAGTTGGTATGCATATATATGATTTTTAATTCTAAATAATAAACTTCCGTAAAGGATTATTGCTTTTTAGTGATAAGAGTCATGTACATTTCTGCATTCCTCTACAATAAATTTACATGAAAGTGTGAATTATAGTTATATTAACTTCGCACTATAAAATAACATAAGGGCTACTGGCCATGTGGACTTCGTAATTTTGTATAGATTTACATAAAAAAAATTACCAAGTATTTTATAACAAAAAATCCTCATTCCCGTGGCTTTGAAATTTATATATATATATAGATTAAGAATTTATTAAATCAAATTTTTTTATACTTGCGAAGTATAAATTGTTAAGGTAATTATATAAAGTTTTCTCATTCACTTACGAGTGTTCTTAAGTTTCAAAAAACCATAAATATAGAAAAATTCTAAAAATAAACCTTTTTCAATGCACAACATGAGAAAAATATGAGAAGAATGCATGTTTTGAGATAAGAGTTTTTGTTTTTGTAGGAAGTACTGAAGAAGTCTAGAGGTACTAATATTTTTTTTCGTATTTTAAATTTAGTTTCTTATCTTCATTGATATTTTCCACACATAGAATAGCGACTTAATTAGCACTGATATTAGCTTAGCATTAATTCCTAACATCAGTGCTTCTCAAACTTTCAATACTCGCGACCCAATATTCAATCATCATTTTCATCCCGCCCCCCTTCCTACAATAACATTGTATTGAATTCAATAATACTATACTTTGACCCTTAAGCTACGGTGTGTTGTGTGTACGACTTTAACCTCCTATGTGCCACCAGCGTATATAAACGTCTCGCTCAGTCAAAGCATGAATCATCTGGACGTATATATACGTCTTTCCAAAGTACGATCTTTTCTGTGCACTGCTATCCATAAAATTATTCCTAAGGTTTTGATATACAATAAAAGAACCTTGACAGTCTTTGCAAAGGATTTACTTATTTCAGAGGATTTTGCTTATTTATTCCTTTTCTCCTCCCCCTTCTCAATAAAACATCAAAATACGCGCGTAAAAGTGGAAAACCGTGGCATTGGGGACCAAACCGAGTAACTTTTAATCGACAGTTAAGGAATTAATTATAAACCGTACAAATAATCAAGATAAGTGTTAATACAAGCCCATGGGGTGACTGGTAATTATTAAAAACTTGTTCTTAACTTAATATTGTTAAATTAATAATAAAATACATTGTACAGTACAGGTACTTTTATAAATGTATTATATCAGTGTAAATGTGTATTTTATATTTTATTATGTCAGAAAGTATTTTGTCTGCTTACTTTCAGTAAATTAATAATGTTTTGAATAATCTTTAGTTTTCAACTTTTCAATATGCTCGCGCCCCCCTTCTAGAGTTATCACGCCCCTCAAGGGGGGCGCGCCCCACAGTTTGAGAAACGCTGCCTAACATGATCATTTAATTGCAAGGAAATAAAAAACCATTCTTACAGTTTTTATACATTTAAAACACCTTTTTACGCATTATCATATATTTGTGGTTACTAACTATATAAATAATATACTAAAACTATTCAAAACGAAAATTTTAAATTATTTCAATTCTCACTTCATATGAATTATACAATTTTTAAATGAAGATTTTTTTTCTTGCTGAACTGAACTGAAATTCAGAATTTATACATGTATATACCGTATTTACTCGAATCTAAGCTGCATTTTATACTAATGTTAATGCTACTGAAAATCGGATGCGGCTTAGAATCGAAATGGGAAAAAATTAGTTGGATGGGGAAATTAGAGCAATTACAGGTACATGTATGTGTTTTATAATTTATAATACCCGCAATATAACTAATTATTCACTTCTTATTAGTTTTCATTTTAAATTTATTTTAATTTCGTAAAATTGGTTAGCAATGAACTATTTCATACTATTTTTCATTTTTCACAAAAACTTGTCGAGATTTGGCGTGCGGCTTAGAATCCATATGTGCTTAGATTCGAATAAATACGGAATAGATAAATTTTATTACACCTTTTATAAAAATATTTATTTCTTAAAAAGTCTATCAATTTTTTTTTACAGAGTGTTTTTTACGCGATAGATCTGAGGAAAATTCCCGAATTCTTAGGGGAAAAGTACTTATCTTTCAGAACTCTAGTTGTTAAAAATCAGATTACAAAATCTATCTATTGATTCCGCATACCTGATCTTAATGAGCTCAATCTGCTACCCAATCTCGAAATAGCTCTCTACAATTTCTACGACGCCCTCGAGGAAATTTTTCTTTTCCCCAGCTTTGGGCTCCAATTACTAGCAGCATTTCATTTATTAAGAGCGATCATTGTTCTAACGATACTATATGACAAAAGTGTTAAAACATATGGCTTATCTTGTAACGGGTGGAACCTCTTTTCAGGGTTTCACACTTCCTTCGTTTGCAAAACTCCCTGTCGCATTGACTCACTGGAGGAAATGATAAGTAAAGAACTAAGAGAATCCGGATTCATAAAGGAGGCAGGCAGTCGGTGATGATAACTTGCATCCCGGCCTTCCCTCTTGTCAATAATATTGCATCGGCCGCACAAAGTGACTGCTAATGGTTCCAATAATATCTCCGCCTGGCGAGCATTTATCCACCCGTGATCGTTCCTGCGGGCTCCATTGTCTAGGAGATGGAGTGAAAAGTTGTCAAGCCGTCTTTCCATAAGCGCCTTTTTATCGAACCACGCATCAAACTAATATCTCTGGAGAACCTTAACAAATGACTCGCCGCCCCGTTTCCAAACTGTCTTCTTGCCGTCTTTCCACCCATCTTCTCGGCTGATAGATGGCTGCCGATCGCTAGGGGGACACTGCTGCTGGGTGCTATTCCAGGTGTAAAAATTGGTCTGCAAAGAGTATCTGGGAATGGGCCTTTTCTGTGGGCGGGTGGCTGAATAAAATCCTGTATTATCCAAATTAGATTATGTATTGCTCATGTAACCAATTTAATAATTTGATTATTTTAAATAATTTGGTGAAATTTTTATGTAAATTCAAAGTTAATAACCGGGCGAAATAATTAAACCTTTAGGCCATTGTTTCTATAGTAATGCCATGTTAAAATATTTTAAGGATTTAGATTGATTTTTAAAAAGAAATTCATCTAGCTTATTAATCAAAAATAATTTGATTTTTAAGACCAATTTTTTTTGGTGGGAAGTGTGTTTCCCATTGTCTATTGAGAGCTATTTAAAGGTAGGACATCTTATGTTTTGCATTTCTTTTTATTTTGCATTACATATTTATAAAAAAATAATTTATAAATACTAAAATATACTGAAGAAATTATAAATTATACATGTTTTGTATTTAAAAATGTAAGAGTTTTTTAAAAACTCTAAATATTTTAAATATTGCTTTGTATACAATTTTAGAGAACAGGAATCAACACAACAACATTGCAAACTGTATAAGCGTTCCTTGTTCTGTTCTCATGTGCTTTAGTACAGCACAAACGGCAACGCCTATACGTTTTTTGTCAAGGTGGCATATGGTCACCAACTTAAACCAATCGTACGTCATCTAGAACAGTTTTCATATTGCTCAGGAAACTTACAGGTCGTCATTTGCGCTTAGGATTTGAAAATTCATATATGAGTTGTTGCCGAAGTTCTAGTACAACAAATCATTGGTGGGAAAACAGCTTCCCATGAACATTTAAAAAATAAGTTGCAGGCAAATACGCTGTCCCCGGCCTTATAAAAGGTATAAACTCTTAGTAAATGTGAATACAATTATAAAATTTACAATACTTAGAACAAGCTTTATGAATTGAAACATATTAATAAAATTAAGAAATTATTAGGGACAATGCGAGGTTTGAAAAAGATTTTGAAAATTATTGAGCTATAAAATTTTAATGTTTACTTTATCTCTAATTTCGTGAATTCTGTACTCCAACTAATATTTTGATTTTGGAAATTATTCGTCTTGAGTGTGTCAAATTAATTTATCCAGAAGTAGAAATTAAGTTAAATTTGTAATGTCAAATATGTACATTATATATATATTAAAAGCCTTACCTTTAGTTACATGAAATTTAAATTTATCTACAATCTCTAAACAGGGAGAGAACTTATATTTATATGTAAAGGCACTGCGAAAAAAAGTTTCAAAAACTTTTTCAACAAAAACAACAGTAAATCTTATTGAAAGGAATAGTTTTATTAATGTTAGAAATATGGAAAATGATTCACCTGTTATTAACTCAATGAACAGAGTTAAATGTAGCCTGATATAAAAAATATTACTTGAAAAATATAAAAAAAAACCTCAAATATGTTAAATTCAAAAAAGGTTAATAAATTATTTAAGCGTTTAGAAAATAATAAATATTTAGAAAACTTTTTTGCGTGATTTTAATTTTTCCTATTAAAATGCAAACACGAACATTTTGTAATGTATTCTAAGTATTTTTTAATTGTAACGAATCTCAGGGGTAAGAAAATGCGTTAAAAAGAAGTTATGCGTCTTCATAAGATTGTATTCAGCAAACAGAAGTACAAAAGCTTTCTTATGCACATTTTAAAGAAAAATTTAAATTGGAAAATTTTGAAATTCCCATTTTGAACACGTGTGAATGTATGTGTGATGCTTATAGTCCTCTGAAATTAAACACTTAATTATCTTTAAGCCCTATTATACAAAATTTATAAATTTTTCTTAATAAATATTAATAAGTTTCAAAACAAAATCTCTCTCTCTCTCTCTCTCTCACACACACACACAAATATATAATACCAAGAATAAAAATATTTTTAAAATTCTGATATATATAGTATATTCTATTTTCATTTAATAATAAAAATAATTTTGTATAAGAAATTCCACAACATTGTCCAAAAAATAATTAAGTCTCATAAATTCATAATGTTTTTTACAGATATCAAACACTTAATACAACATACTTGTGTTTATCTACGCAAAATAAAATTAACAAAAATAAACATTCTTCTATTTTTTTAAAGAATCTTTCACTGTAATTAGTACAGATCAGTATTTTAAAAAAAACTTGAACACTTTAATCCCAAACAAGTCCACGCTTACAGGTAATTTAAAAGCAAAGCAAAAAACAAAACAAAAAAACTAACTTCGAAAAATACAATGTTTAAAGTAATTATTTATTAATATCCATGTTTTTAAAATTAAGCTATTATGGGTAACAAAGCGATAATTAAAAACGCTAATAAAGCGAACTTAATTTAGACTGAAAGCGACTTTTTTTTCCTTTTTTTTAAAATCTATCTCATTTTCAAGTGGAAGGATTTCGGTGGTGAAAAAAGCATGGAGACATGTTTCAGCTATTTGTTTTCCTTTCAGATATCTACGAGAGGCTCGATTGTATGCGGGCAAATGCATTCATTAGCAAATCCTAATACTTTTAATGATTAGGAATAAAAGCGAAGAGAATTAATTGATCTGCTGACAAAAGGAGACGAAGGCCATTGGATGACAGTTTGTATCTCAGTTCCTGAGAGCCCGGATTACACAGAGGCAGCCCGTTAATTGACGAACACTAAAACACGCCTCGTTAATTATATTTTGTTTAGTGTGATGGCTCTTCTCTTATTTTTACACCATTTTGGAGAGTTGGCTCGATTAGGGTAATTTACTTAATGAGAACACGGTGTAATGAAAGACATGAAATTTGCTACATGAAGGGAAATGGTGGAGGTATAAATAATAAAATTTAAAAAAGAAGAGTGTACCAAAGAAAGAAAAGCCGTTCAGTTGAGTCCAGAGACAAAAACGTCAATGCCGGAAGTCGAGTTTGCCTTACATAAGCTCGGTTTATGGTTATTTGTTACTAATAATTCTTCCGTTCACACTCCGCCACGTTTTATGACTGCTTCTTGTTTTTGGAGTACTTTACGTGATGAGTATCGGAATCTCTAGTAGGTTTGTTCTTGCCTCGAAAGGGAAAAATCAATGTAATGACAATATGAAAGCACGCAGGCTGTTTTCTGACGTGTTATGTGTGTTCTCCGTTGCAAAATTATTTGTTATTTTGGTCTGAAAATGTATATCAATTGTAGAGATAAAATGAATTTTCCTAAAAGTTATTTTTGTAGTCGGAGTAATTCGTAATCGGTATAGTACTTGTTTCTGATAAATATAGCATACTCTGATCATATTTTGATTCCCATACTTTAAATTATCAAAAAAACATTCTTTTTATGGTTTAATATCACTGTTGACATAGTTAAACATATCATTGATTATCGCATTGTAGCATCATCTATTTTTGTTCTTAGCCAAAATTAATCTTTTTTCATTTTTAAATAGTAGTATATTTATATAATGTTCTTTTTTGGTGTTTCATATGATATACAGCCCGTACCTTCTATATAGCACCTGACCTCTTCATTTTACTGACATTTAATTGAGTAAAATACACTTACATAGTCCCATTCACGGCGCTCTTTTCAGTAGTTTCCAACTTTCTAATTGAATGCTCTTTTCGGCAAACTATTGAATATATTTCTGTGAGAATATTACTATTGTTTTGTTTGAAGTTCATGCAGGTACATCTGCACTCCGTTTGGTATGTTTTATTTAGGATGGAAAAAATTACCAATATTAAAAAGAAAAAATTATAAAATTATTGTAATAGCAATGGAAAGAAAATCAAACACTCTCTCTCTCTCTCGAACATTAATCCATAAATCCTCAGATTTAACATTATTGTGATATAACTATGGCGAGCGTAATAATTTTCATATCAATCTTTTTGCTTATTACATGTGGAGTGATGTTAATTACATATGTAAGTTGACTTAACGTCTCAAGGTTAACAATATCGGGTCATTTGCTGGCGGTTGAGTGGGCACATATACTGTACACAAATAAGCATCAAAATGTTATTTTGAGGCAAATAGTATTTCTAGCATTTATTTGGAGAATTTAAGTTTTAATTCAAAACCTAAACGACACCAGAGGAATACGTAATAAAAATAAGCTAATATACATTCAGAATAAAAAAAAGTTGTTTTTTTTTTTTTCCTTCTTCAACTCCCATGCACTCGAATATTATATATAAAAATTCTATTCAAATCACCTATTGGGTAGTAAAGGTGAAAGGTGCTGTTATACACATTTATTGCATTTTATCACTTTTTCAACAATACCACAGAAAATGTTCGGTTTTAAAGTTAAATGCCAACCAAACCCTACTATAGATACTCGTGATGCGTCCTGCGAATAATCGGTGCATCTGTTGACACACTATTCAAGAGTACAGAGGTGCCGATTTCAATGTTTAACAGCAGACCACCAGCTTTCCAAAAATCCTGAATGAAAAGCCGTTGGGCATTTAAATGCTAGTTAAACACGGATTATGACAAGCGTTCTTCACAAGTCTCCGTCCCTAACCCTGTTTTTACGATCTTCGCTCACTCTTTGTCAGAAGTGAAAGGCAGAGGTGTTTTTATTAGTCCCAGAGGTGGTCTTGTGAGGATCGAGTACCTCTCGAAGAAAGGACGCGAAGCATTCCGCTCCCAGTTGTCTAAACAATCTCCTTATAACGTGCTCGTCATCACCTGGTATGCACCTGGTAAGAAATTTTGATCATGACGGTGGCATCCTCGGATGCATTTCGTAAGTCGAACTATGTGTTTACGTCAAACAACATGCTTACTTAGCAAAACAACTGGAGTAGTACTTGTTGATAAATAAGTGAGCTAATTTCCATCGACATTTTCTGGTCCACTTACAGAAAAGGAACGGTTCGTTTTGTTATGAAAAACACATGTTACTTATATATATATATATATATATATATATATATATATATATATATATATATGTCGAGACTTATATACTATTACAATAAAGAATTCACACAGTATAATATTTAATAAATTCACATTTAATTTCTCAATTTCTTTGAATAATATAGACTGAACTTATCGCCCGTGTACTCTAATTTTATAAATGTAAGTGCACTTCATTATTTTTTTATCGTCTAAGGAAACGCTACATAAATTAATAAACTTTCTTAGTCGAAAATACCAACTAGTTGAATACATTTAGGGTTTAACAAATAAAGTAGTCTTTTACAAATACATGAAAGTAGTATTGATCCTCAGGAAATTAGTATTTGACTTCTGAGTATCTCAGTTTGTGTCTTTAATAAGATGTCTTTTGAAACTGAAAAGATGTAACAAATGCAAAGGAAACTTAAAAAGTTTTACTATTAAATTGATTAGTACCTGTACTTCGGTGCTCTTTCTATCAAAAAAAATTCTTACTTTATAACTATTCCAATTTTGCGGCTATCTAAACAGGTCATTTTTTTAAGTTGAAGGATTTTATGCTTTTGTCAGTTTATGACGATGTATTGGAAACTTCGAAGAATTATAATGCATCTATAAAAAAAAGTACAGAAATGTTTAAAAATGATAAAATCCGAAATTTGCTTCAGTTTTATTTTTGTCTATTTGTTCTATCTTTGTATTTTATCCTGTTCTATTGCTTATTTATATGTATATACCTTGTATATGTGGCAATCTAACGACATGCATAATGCACTTCACGTATGAGGTATATTATTTGAAGGAATTGCATTATGCCTATAAATATTTTATTGAATATATTTCTGAATATAAATTAAAATTGTCTTTTTACTATTTCACTATTATTATTTACTTATACTGAAAATAAAATTAAAATCCACACATGCGACATAATATAAGAGTTCATTGAAGCATCTTGCTTCTAAAGAGATTTTAAGAGCCTATCTTCCACTCTATCTATGTATAAAGGTTAATAAACGTACAGTATTTCCTCTGAAGGGCAGTCTGGTCAATTTCAACAGTCTCTCCACAGCTATGGCTACTTCCGAATTGCGTAAATTACCCTCTCCGAACGCCCATCAGTTACGATCCAATAACTTAGACATAGGGGATGACCGAACAGGAAATGCACTGGATGATAACCTAAGTCTTGAGGGGAATGGAGACCTGTTAACCTCTCGAGCTGTTGCCCCGCCTATCAACTTGAAAGCTCTCATCCGCAGTGAATTACTACGCTATTCTCGGCCAATCCTCTTCTTGTGGTATGTCTCTTGTTCACCAAACTGTGCAGGATATTTAGGAGGATCTGCACAAATATGTCGGGATTGAATTGTTTTCGCTTAAGGCTCCCTTCTACTGTCATTTTGAACTCGTAAATACAGAAATTCTTCTTCATCAAACCTAGACAGATGTATTGATTTGACTATAACACAGAGCATTCAAAAGAGCAAAAAAATAATGAAGGTTTTCTAGAATTATATTTTACCTCCGATTTCTGAAATTTTTTTTGTCTGGTTTCATGATTTGTTTGCGGGAATTCCTAACGTTAAGGTATCTGACTATGCTTAGAACCGTGATTTTGAAATGAATAATTTTTTTTACAAATGAATACTTTTTGGGGTATTTAGTGTCACTTAAATAGAATATGTATGTAAAATTGTTTTAAGAGTGTTATTATAATTGAATAATTATTTAAATGCATTTTTTGGGGCGAAAAATGAAGACAAAATGACGTTTTTTGAAAACATTCTTCTTTTATGGAAAACACTTCTATAATAATATTTTGCTAACATACAGCTGAAACTCCTGTACAGAGCCTGAACTAGGATTTTTGAAATAGTTAACTTAGAAGTGGATTTATTCGTAGTTTAATATATCAAAAGTAAAGAAATTTTGACAAGAGACTCTAGTAATTATTTCAATTGATAGTAACTGAAAATAATGTGAATTATTCAAAAATCCTATCCCACGCTTTGTAGAGAAGTCTTAGCTATATATAAACAAGCTATTGCCATTATAAAACATTTTAAATAAAAGAATGTTTTAAAAATCTCATTTTTTTCCCCAAACAAATTGTATTTAAAAGATTTTTCTTGTAATAATATTCTTCCAACCATTTTATATGTATGTATATTGTAATTCAAGTGACACTAAATTTCAAAAGAAATTATTCAATTATTCGCTTTTTAAAAAAAAAAAAAAAAACCACCGTTTCGAACGTAGTCAGCTAGAAATTATTTAGAAATGTGTTCTTAAATATTGGCAGAAAATGTAATTTCTCAGAAAAACCTGCATTTTTTAAAAATTATCTTATTTATTTATTTAGTTTGCTTTATCGCATTCAATTTGGTGCACTAGCTTTGGTTTGAGAAGAAAAATATAGTTTTCCCAGAATGAACACTACGTTCTTGTTTTTAAAACAGCCGGTAGACAGTAGTATTTTATTAACATATTACGTGATTTAACGCGTGCTACAGGATCGAAGTGGGGCTCGAAGATGGTTTGTGATTGATAAGGGTTTCGGGGATCTGTACTGATAAGAAATGCACGCTTTTAGCGATAACGAGTTATATTCTGATATAGTTTTAATTAAATGATTATGATTTTTTTTTTTAATTACGTCATTGAAAGCAAATTTTAATTGGGATAAAGAGTCAAATTTTTCTGTACATATGATTATTTTTACATAATTCCGTATACATCTATTTCTGAAAATCATGATATACGTGTTGAATGATTATTTGTTATATTTCAAATTTGATGCTTTGTGCTTGTGATTTCTGAAACAGAGGATTGAAAATTAGGCAAATGAAAGGGAGTGGAAATTCCCCCGGGGTCTGAACCAGGAGGATGGTACCCCCTCCGCTCTGATAAGGGTTTCGGGTCTCTGTAAATGGGTGCTAGAAATGCATGTTTTTAGAGATAACAAGTTATATTCTTATATAGTTTTAACTAAATGGGTAGAATTCTGATTTTTTTAAGTACGTCATTGGAAGCAAATTTTAATTAGGATAAAGGGTCAAACTTTTCTGTACATATAAATATTTGTATATAATTCTGATAAAGTCTATTTCTGAAAATTATGATATACGTGTTGAATGATTGTTTATTACATTTCAAATTTGATACTTTGTGCATAACTAAAATATATTTTTCATTGATTTTGCATGCATATTTTTTATAATTCTCAGATAACTTAAAAAATACTATGCTTATATAAAGTAAAAGTTCTGCATATGTTTTTTCGTTTGCAAAGTAGTTTCCTTACATGAAACATCCCTTTCCTATGATAATATATGCGGACCTTGTAATTCTGGTAAAACTTTCTTTGTTAGACGAATCTTAGAAATAAAATTAATTCTTTTCCTCCCAAAATTATTTGGCGTTATGGAATTTATCCAAAATTGTTTGATAAGATGTCTGACATAGAATTTCATGAAGGCATGCCTTTCGATGTAGAAGATATTACTAATGCTTTCGTAATAATAGATGACTTAATGAATGAAGTAGGAGATGACAAAAGAACTTTCAAACTTGTTCACGAAAGGAAGCCATCATAGAGATATTTCCGTAATATTTATTTTACAAAATATTTTTTGCAATGAAAAACAAATTATAGGAATATTTTTTTAAATACTTCCTACCTAAGTTGTTTTAAAAATGTTAGAGACAAGCAATAGATCTCTTGTCTAGCAAGACAAATGTATCCATCTCAATCGAAATTTATGATTGGAAAACTATAGGAAATACAAATGCTGCAAATTTGACTATCCACTTTGTGAGAGATAGAAAAATAAAACCTTTCGTTCGAATCCTTTAATGAATTTTTCAAAAGAAAAAAATTTTCATAGAGTTTTGTTACGAATAAATATCTCAGAACAAAAACATTGTATGTAAAACCTTTGTCATGGATAGAATATTAAGTGTGGTTTGTGTTCTTCAACATTTGTTTTTAATTTTTAGTCTGTTTCCCTTCTTGTTCCTTACACTTAAATATATTAATATGAGTAAAGTAATTAAAAAAGTTGAAAAAATATTGAAAAAAAAAGTTGAAAAGTATTGAAAAAGATGAAAAATATTGAAATATTTAGAATATTGTTGGTGGACTTGAGTATTTAAGTTAAGAGCAATAGTGATAAAATTTTTTTGTTTCATATTAATCTTAAAATAATAATAACTTTATAAATTTAAATATATGGTAAACTTATAAAAAATTCAAAGCAAAATCTTATTCATCTTATAATAATAATAATACAAACACAAAATATGAGAACAATATTGTACTTATTCACCTTCTAAAATTTATTCTTACATTATATCATTTCTTAAAATATTGATACAATCTGAAATCTTTCTGTTTGCTACGAACAAATTCATATAAAATATAATTCATTGAAAAGCCTTTACTGATTTTCAACAAGAAAAATATAAAATAATGACCACATAGAAATAAGGAATATCCCTTGGTTAATCCATTTCTCAATAAATAAAGTCCTTCAGATCTCAACAATTTTCCTTTTATAAAACAATGTGCTAACAGAAAACTTAATTTAATTTTATATTTTTTAAAATGTATTATATGAGAAGCATTGAAATAAGTAACATCATTCAATATGAATAATAAATACATTCGACAGGTATATGCATAAAAGAAAAAAAATACAAGTAAATTAATACTAACCTGCATTACAAAGGCATAAATGTCGTTTACCATTCAGATTTAGTCTCACTTGTTACAAAACTTAAAGATTTTAGACATTTTTCTAAATATTTTTCTAAATTTTTTCTTTTATATACTTGTATCTGTTTTATATGCTTTACTCTTCTAGTATTTATCTTTACTTACATTAATGAAGCTAATTAATTTTATGGTAATTAATTTATTTAACTCTAAAATACAAATCCCTGAGATTTGACCATAATCTTTATTATACTATTACTTACTATTAATTTTTAAATATTTCTCTGAAAGTTTTTATTTTTAATACATTTTGCTATGTTTAAAACGCATTCCCACTATAATATCTTAACAATTCAATGTAAATAATTAAATTTGATTGGTAAAAATGTATTTATCCTTGAAATTCGATAATCGAGGGTAAAAACAGAAAACTTCGATTAAAAAAGATCGTGTGTGTGCTTATGACCATACGTTAGAAGTGATAACTTCAAATTTTGTAATGTTATTTCTGAGGTCAGTTAAGTGAATAAAAAACCAGGAGATGTTAGTATCGCCCTATAAAACTATTTGTTCATATGTCTGCACTCATAAAGGAATGTTTTTGTGCGAAATATACAATCATATTTGGGAATTAATTGTATTCTAAGAAGAAAACAATAGGTTTATGGTAGCTGAAATAGGTTTATAAGTCCTTTAGATTCAAAATGTTATTTAAATTTTTACAAAAATAAATAAATAAACTCCTTCAAGCGTTATTCTGTACTTCCTCGTGCTTCATTTGGATCATTTGACATAATTAAATTGAATTTTGATTTTAAAAAATCAACTAAAAGTTTTGATTTCTTTTTTCAATGCATTCCCGACATAGTGAATTTTTTTTTTTTTACTCTGAGAGGTCATTACGTTTCATTGACTCTTTTCAATTTTCAAATACTTCTCTAGAGAAACTTGCCCAACTTTAAAGCCTTGTAAATTTCATCTTTGGGATAGGTATTTTGCAAGTAATGCACAATTTATAACTAGAAAGGGTTGCTATCCATATGAATATTTTGATTCCTTTTCTAAATTTTATGAAACGCAGCTCCCTCCTCAATCAGCTTTTTTCAACAGTCTAACAAATAAAAATGTATCCAGAAAAGACTACGAATATGCTCACCATAGATGGAACATGTTTCAAATGCGCACATTGGGAGATTATCGTGATTTGTGTGTAACCGTAGACGTATTATTTTCAGACATATTTGAAAACTTTAGAACTCTATGCCAGAATTACTACAAAATCGATCCATGTAATACATATACGGTTCCTGGTTTGGTATGGCAAGCATGTCTTATAAAATGACAAAAGTACGATTGGAGCTTTTAACGGATATAGACATGCCTTTATTCATCGAAAAAGGCATTCGCGGAGGTGTTGCGATGATTGGTCATCGCTACGCTAAGGCTAACAATTTGTATTTATCAACGCATGATTCAAGCCTACCTAGTAGTTACATTATATATTTAGAGGCAAACAATCTATATGGTTGTGCAATGTCGCAAAATTTGTGTGTCTACACACGACTTTTCCTGGACTGATGAATACGTTAACTTCATGGATGTACCAGACGATTCGGATATAAGTTGTATATTTTAAGTTAGAATATCCAGATTAATTGCACGATTTGCATAACTGCTATCCATTAGCTCCAGAAAAAGTTGAAGTGTCTCTGAATGTTCCTCCTATACTAAAAATATTGCTAAAGAATTCAGTATTTTAGAATCGAAGTCTGTGGAAAAATTGGCTCCTTACTTAAGAAATAAAACTAAATATGTACTTCATTATAGAAATTTGAAGTTATATGTAGAATTAGGTTTAAATTTTTAAAAAAATACATCAATTTCTAAAATTCAAACAAAGTCCTCGGTTAAAAAATTATATAGATTTTAATACTGAACATCGAAAACGAGCAAACAGCAATTTTGAAAAAGATCTCTTTAAACTTTTAAACAATGCCGTGTTTGGTAAAACAATGAAAAATTTACGCAAAAAGTTAAGATTTATCTAGTGAATAGAGAGAAAAGAGCTAAGAAATTCATAGCATCTCCAGCATTTCATACTTATAAAATAATTAATAACGACCTTGTATCTATTCAAAGAAAACTTACTTCTTTTTTATTGAAATGACCCATATATTTGCTTCCAAATCATTTTCTTTATAATCCTTTAACTAATAATGTTCTGGGAAAAATGACAGATGAGTTAAATGGTATGGTAGCAACTGAGTTCGTAGGTCTCAATGCAAAAACGTACAGCATAAAAACATTAACTTTAGAAAAAATACAGCAAAAGAGATACATAGATCTATTTTAAAAAGTAAAATTTCTCATGAAGACTATAAAAATTGCCTCATAAATAAGTATAGACGTCGTGGAGAGTTTAAACCCATTAACAGTTCTATACATCAAATACATTCTGTAAAAAGTAAAAAAAAAAAAAATCACTTTGCCCCTTCGATAAGATATATTCTTGAAGATGGTATTACAACTTTAGCTTTCGGTAACTGCCGTATAAATGAAAGCTAATATTTTATATAAATGAGAATTTAATTAAATAGTTTCTTTTATAAATATTGATTTCTGTATATATCTTATTCTTTCATGTTTAAGAATGTAAATGTTTCCTCTTCATTTTATGCATATACCTGTCGAATGTATTTATTATTCATATTGAATGATGTTACTTATTTCAATGCTTCTCATATAATACATTTTAAAAATATAAAATTAAATTAAGTTTTCTGTTAGCACATTGTTTTATAAAAGGAAAATTGTTGAGATCTGAAGGACTTTATTTATTGAGAAATGGATTAACCAAGGGATATTCCTTATTTCTATGTGGTCATTATTTTATATTTTTCTTGTTGAAAATCAGTAAAGGCTTTTCAATGAATTATATTTTATATGAATTTGTTCGTAGCAAACAGAAAGATTTCAGATTGTATCAATATTTTAAGAAATGATATAATGTAAGAATAAATTTTAGAAGGTGAATAAGTACAATATTGTTCTCATATTTTGTGTTTGTATTATTATTATTATAAGATGAATAAGATTTTGCTTTGAATTTTTTTATAAGTTTACCATATATTTAAATTTATAAAGTTATTATTATTTTAAGATTAATATGAAACAAAAAAATTTTATCACTATTGCTCTTAACTTAAATACTCAAGTCCACCAACAATATTCTAAATATTTCAATATTTTTCATCTTTTTTCAATACTTTTCAACTTTTTTTTCAATATTTTTTCAACTTTTTAATTACTTTACTCATATTAATATATTTAAGTGTAAGGAACAAGAAGGGAAACAGACTAAAAATTAAAAACAAATGTTGAAGAACACAAACCACACTTAATATTCTATCCATGACAAAGGTTTTACATACAATGTTTTTGTTCTGAGATATTTATTCGTAACAAAACTCTATGAAAATTTTTTTCTTTTGAAAAATTCATTAAAGGATTCGAACGAAAGGTTTTATTTTTCTATCTCTCACAAAGTGGATAGTCAAATTTGCAGCATTTGTATTTCCTATAGTTTTCCAATCATAAATTTCGATTGAGATGGATACATTTGTCTTGCTAGACAAGAGATCTATTGCTTGTCTCTAACATTTTTAAAACAACTTAGGTAGGAAGTATTTAAAAAATATTCCTATAATTTGTTTTTCATTGCAAAAAAATATTTTGTAAAATAAATATTACGGAAATATCTCTATGATGGCTTCCTTTCGTGAACAAGTTTGAAAGTTCTTTTGTCATCTCCTACTTCATTCATTAAGTCATCTATTATTACGAAAGCATTAGTAATATCTTCTACATCGAAAGGCATGCCTTCATGAAATTCTATGTCAGACATCTTATCAAACAATTTTGGATAAATTCCATAACGCCAAATAATTTTGGGAGGAAAAGAATTAATTAATTTTATTTCTAAGATTCGTCTAACAAAGAAAGTTTTACCAGAATTACAAGGTCCGCATATATTATCATAGGAAAGGGATGTTTCATGTAAGGAAACTACTTTGCAAACGAAAAACATATGCAGAACTTTTACTTTATATAAGCATAGTATTTTTTAAGTTATCTCAGAATTATAAAAAAATACATGCAAAATCAATGAAAAATATATTTTAGTTATGCACAAAGTATCAAATTTGAAATGTAATAAACAATCATTCAACACGTATATCATAATTTTCAGAAATAGACTTTATCAGAATTATATACAAATATTTATATGTACAGAAAAGTTTGACCCTTTATCCTAATTAAAATTTGCTTCCAATGACGTACTTAAAAAAATCAGAATTCTTCCCATTTAGTTAAAACTATATAAGAATATAACTTGTTATCTCTAAAAACATGCATTTCTAGCACCCATTTACAGAGCCCCGAAACCCTTATCAGAGCGGAGGGGGTACCATCCTCCTGGTTCAGACCCGGGGGAATTTCCACTCCCTTTCATTTGCCTAATTTTCAATCCTCTGTTTCAGAAATCACAAGCACAAAGCATCAAATTTGAAATATAACAAATAATCATTCAACACGTATATCATGATTTTCAGAAATAGATGTATACGGAATTATGTAAAAATAATCATATGTACAGAAAAATTTGACTCTTTATCCCAATTAAAATTTGCTTTCAATGACGTAATTAAAAAAATCATAATCATTTAATTAAAACTATATCAGAATATAACTCGTTATCGCTAAAAGCGTGCATTTCTTATCAGTACAGATCCCCGAAACCCTTATCAATCACAAACCATCTTCCCGGTTCAGATCGGGGGGACTTCCACCCACTTTTGTTTGCATGCGGCTCCACCGGCTCCACCGGCTCCACTGTTCCAGAACCGGTATATTATAACTACTGACGCTCTATTATAAAACAGATGAAATTAAAATGTGTTTGATTTAAATTAATTGAATTTAAAATTAAATTATAGTGAGAAAAATTTACGGGATGATATTGCAAAAAACAAATAATTTCTGTCATATTCTTCTCATAATAACCAGGATTTTTTTTCAAAAGTTATTAAATAATTAATTAACATATGTGTATCAAATTAAATTACCTTAGATGATTACTTTTCTTTTTACGAACTCTCAGTTAAATAATGCTTAGGTAATATTCTAGTTAATAAAAATGGAAGAATTTTTTTTTCTTGTCATTTTTTTAATTCTGTTTTGATTTGTAAATCTGTATATGATATTAAGTTACAAACATTTTTAATATGTTAATTAATGCCTTATATTACAACTACATCTTTTATCTCTAATACATAAAATCCAATAAATATTTATATATTTTGTTGCTTTAAGGAAAATAAGTATTTATTCCTATACATAGACTTATACAAATCTAAATTAATTTAAGGTATCCAACTACCCTAAAATCATGATTTTTTTCAAAATTTGACAATTTTTTTTATTTTATTTTATAGACCATTTTATTAGCTTAATAAAAATACCAAGCTTTTTAATGTTCATTCACTAGAACCAAACTACAAGTGTTTTAATAAAAGAAGATGCCATAACTTTACACAAGATGTCAAACTTTAAAATGCGTTTTACTCGAAATGAGTATTTTCGAAAAACTCAAACGGGGACAGCTATTGCTGAAAAAGTTTTGAAAATAATTTGCAGAAATTTTTTGTGAATGCTTCGTATAACAGTAGAAGTGTTTTGATCTTCAGATATATCAATCACTGTTTTATTTCAAAATTTACAATAATTTATGTGAATATATATATAATCACTGTTTTTAAGCAATTTCATATAGTCACTAAGATAGAGTGCTCTAGTTTTTGTAAAAATTAAACTATCTATTATCCATAAGGTCATTTTAAACATGAATAACGAAGTAACACATTAAAACTGAAAAATTGAAAATTTGTTCAAAACATTTTTGTACAGAGCGGACTCCGTTTATGTAATTTTTTGTACGTTTCCACCAGTTTTTTCCCATTTTAATAATAATAAAAAAAAATTCTGTTTTCAACTTTAAGATTTTTTCCTTAAAACATACTAAATAAATCTAAAAATCACAAAAAATTCCCCATATCTCCATTTTTTCAAAAAAAAAGGTGTCGCAAGTAGTCGGGGATACCTTAAAAGTTATCTAGATTTTTAATTAACATTAAACTTTATTCATTGTTAATTCACTTAATTTGGATCCTTATTTTTGATTCTAGTAATACCGAAGAAAAATATGGATACAATAAAGCATAAGAGAGAGAGAGAGAATCGAGACTTTTTTCATTTTTTTTTACTTCTATTTAAAAAAAAAATCCCTAATACAGAAGTTTTTTCTAGGATAAACACTGTATGTCATTTAGATTAGATATCAGAAGATTAATATTTAATTTATTTTAATTTCAATAGATTTTGTGTCTTCTTAATTTTAATATTCATCTAAGGGAGATAACGATTTTATTTCTGAAGCTTCATTATCTCAGAAAAGACGTAATCCTCATAAGGCTTTTTTTCATTGTAAATATTTTACAAAATTTATTCTCCTTATTTTAGAACGATTTTTACATCAAAGCATATTTCTTTGGAAATGAGCAATAATGATTATTGAATTTCGCCCTTTTTCTGATGGTTACTAAGCTTATTTGTGTCTGGCTCAAGATAATTATTTCAGGGGAACCATTTTGTAAATAATTATCATTTTGGAATGCTCTGATTTATTAATTTTTTCATCTGAGTAATTTGTAATTCCTGTATCTGATAATGTCTATGTTTTGCTTTAGCTGGATATAATTTAAAGTTCCTTCAAAGACCAAAATTTTTCATAGCAATATCAATTTTGGTAATTTTTCAGTTTCTCTCATTGCAAAAATTATTACTTTTATAACTTATTATATATCAAACGGTAACAAAATATTCTGCTTGTTAAACAGATCAATATCTGTATTTTCTTAAAAAAATTCCTTCAGATAATTTCTTGAAAAGTTTCTTTCATTACTTGTTTACTTTTGTGACTAGTGCACTTTTTTAAAGAAAATCAAAGAAATATGTATCCTGCCCGTATATCACAGTCATTATTATCATATAAGTAATTAAAACGAATTCTTATTTTTTAGCTGCAAATGTTTAATATCTTGGATTTTAAAATCTAGTAATAATTGACAATTTAAAACTGGTAATATTTGCAGGGATCTTCACTAGTATTACTTTTCTTTTACCAGCTTCACCCTAAATTGATTTATTTTTATAAAAAATTACTAGAGAGAGACAGTTTACTTTTCTTGTGAAATATATTCATTTTAAAAAGGAAATCCCTAATCTCCCCAGTCTTATGTATGTATATATATATATATATATATATATATATATGGATATATATATATATATGAATATATATATATGGATATATATATGAATATATATATGGATATATATATGGATATATATATGGATATATATATATATATTTATACACAATATCTTAATTTAATACAGACAAATAGTAACAACAATGAAGCAAATTTTCTTAATATATATATCAAATTATAAGATAACGTAATAGTTTCTAATATTTATGATAAAAGAGAAGAATTTAATTTCAATATTATAAAAGTTCCTCATTGGGAGAGTAATGTACATGTTTCTATATTCAGAAATATTGTTATTAATTATATACAACGCAATAAATTTCTCGTGTCAAAAAAATCAGGTATAAAAAATAGCTATAAACATTTTACAAAATATTGCTTATATCAGAAATACCCAATTAATTTTATTAATAGTTATATGAATAAAGCTATTCGAAATAGTAAGGATTAAAAATTGTTAGATTAATAATAGTGTTTATTAGTATAAATTTACATATGTCCTAGTATAGTTACCTCCATAATCTAATATTAAATAAATTTACTCATTATTATTTATTTCATATATACTCTAGCGCAGAGATGGCGAACCAGTGACACGCGTGCCATCAACGGCACGCAACACAATATTTTGGGCACGCCAGTGAACAAAACGGTTTGTATTTCATCTCAAAATAACAAAGTTCACTATGAAGTATGACGAGCAAATGCGAGTGACTGGTCTCAGGGTGGCGGGGAACACCCTCGTTTGTTATTGTCTTGCCTAAGTTACGTCGTGGACTACAGTTGCTTTGGATGCAAAATTTGTCTACGCATAGCTTAGTCAATTTCGTTGGCATAACTGTATTTTAAAGTTTATTTGTGTTACATTTGCGATTTTTAACTGTTATTTAGTATGGCTGGTTCACCAAAAGAACAGAAAGTGCAAGATCGTAAGTGTAACAGAGAATTTTAAACTCGATGAATCTAAAAATATGGCATGTGATTAGTAAAGGCGTCAAAGTGGTGTGTGTTTTATGTTCTGGAACAGTGGTATGTAGAACGCCGCGTCTGTAAAACGGCATTCTGAAACAAATCAGAAATCCTCTTGTCAAAAAAGTGAACCATAGCCAAAACAATTAAATGCTTAGAAACTATTTGGCAGATGACTCCAATTCAGCATGCATTCTACTAAAAGTAACATCTTACAATCATTAATATAAGTTATTTATCATCCACACAAAATCCGCAACAACAGAAGTCACACTAATGTTACTTTAATTTGAATCACTCGTGCAGTTAAAACATTTACAGCTATACAGTACAAAAAGTATTTTTTTCGTAGTAAATAAAGAGTTTTGAGTTGTTAGTATTTATTATTATTATTTTCCCAATAATCACAAGTCAAAATTATTTGACGGCACGTCTATACCTCATTAAGCACTTCTTTAGAAAAAACGGCACGTTGATCCATAAAGGTTCGCCACCCCTGCTCTAGTGTAACTAAAGTAATGGTAAAATTTGTCACTCTCATTTTAAATTTTATTTCTATTCTTTTTATACTTTTGTTAAGTGCTACATTTCAGCCATTCACATGCTTTGAATCTGCATTAGGGTCCGAATCTGGCAATAACTTATTTACTGCACTCAGATTTAGTGCGGGCTCTGCATTTTTAAGTGCAATTTTTAGCTAAGTTACCTCTATCTTGTAATGGATTTAGATATTCCTATCCATTACTTCCAATAGGTTTTTGCTCAGCATTATTTACATAAAGGGGAAGGTTGGTTGCCTAAAAAAACATGTTCAACCTCACTTTTATATAAATTATTTTGTATATTAGCTGTCCTAAGTCAGCAATGTTTATAATACTGCAGCATCCATTTTATAATTTTTAATCTCGGTCGCTCATGTGTCCTTCATTGTGTAATTTTCCTACGGTCTATGTGTTTTTCGAATGTGATTGATGTTTAACTTTCGTTTGTAGAGAATTAGACTTTGCATATATATATATATATATATATAGCAGAAATAAATTAAAAAGAAGACTAATAAATTCTAAAACATCTTAAGATCAAACCGAAAGAACCAAGAACATGGAACCATTACAAACCAAAAAAGAGAAATTCAACTAGAGTGGGAAAAACTATTATGATTTCCCGAGCTGTCACTGACTTAGGACAGTGAAACATGGTTAAACAATGCTTTGGGAGATCTCAAACTTTCCCTACAGCGGAAATTTTCGACATAGTAGCATAGGAGATAAACCAAGGCAGAGGTCCAAATATATATATATATATATATATATATATATATATATATATATATATATATATATATATATATATATGTATGTGTGTGTGTGTGTGTGCATTAATAATAAGTGATATGTTAGTATTATAACTTTTAAAGTTGTTGCAAGCAGAATTTGTGGTAAGCAAATAAATAAGTAAAGGCCATATTTCATCACAAATAATAATTTCCTCCAGGCGTGTTTGATACCAAGCATTTGGCTATTTTGAAAAACTTTCTATTTGAAATCATTCAAAGAATTTCAACATGCATTTTAGCTAGATCACTGGACGTTTAACAGATAGATACCATGCAGTTGAATTTTTTTCATTTTTGCTTACGTTATTTTTTAAACTGTTTAATATGCCGTATAAAATAATTCAAGTTTTAGAATGAATCAAGGGAAATTTTTATTAATTGGAAGCTTATATTCCTTTTTTGGTACTGTGATTCATAGTTTTCATTCTGCGTACAATCGAGCATTCCTTCGCAAAGAAATTTTCATTTTTTTATGTTCAGATTTCTTTTATAATTTTTTTGAAAATATAATAAATAATAATCAGTTCACAAATCTGAGTTATTTAATTGTGGTATTCAGTGAAGTGCTGAAGGGGTTGTTTCCCGTAACCATTGCAAATTACGATTTTTTTCTGTCCATTTAATAATATAGATTTTATTAAATTAGAAAATTAAACTCTTATTAAATTACGGAATAAAATGTTACTCGATTCGGTATTCAGGACATTTTTGTTTGCTTCTACCTCACTGAATACATCAATGCAATTGGAAGTGTAATATGAATAAATATACTCAAGATCATTTGAAAGAATTTGCAGTATATTTCCTATTATTATCAGAACGCTACAGGGAAAATATGTACTTACTTCGTCGTAGACAGGGAAATGAATTTAGTTTGCGAAATTAAATTCAACGAAATTTAGTACTTCACTGAACTTTAGAAAACTGAATTCAAAAGCCAGTAGAAAAGATTAAAAGCACTGTGAAAATATTTATTTAGTGCTAATTCCGAATGTTGAGTCTAAATTTATTACGGTTATTCAATGCAAATTAGTTTAAAATATTTATTCCAAAAAATATACGTTTGTCTCAAGTAAAAAATAGATATGTGCAACAATGATTTTGTACTTGTGTGAGTGTGTGTCAGCTGATTTGTCGCAAGAAACTTCTCTAAAGCCTCTTCCATCGCCTTTTAAAACTTAATTTAATTTTTTTTAACTTTTCAAGTTCAATTTTATAAAGAAGAACTGATTTCTATGTTTCGTTCTCAATTGAATTTTTTTAGTATTATTGTATCAACCCCTAATGATTTCAGTCTTGAATGACTTCTGCCCCCTTTAACACTTCGTAGAAAAGTTATACAACAGTATTTTTAGTAAAAACAAATTGGTGGGTCCTTCTTAAGACCCTTAGACTTAAGCCAAGAAGTATTGTGAAAAATAAGGCCCATAATGCTAGTTTTATTTATGGACATTTTCAGTGTATATATCTGTTATTCTTTGACTATAAAAATAACAGGAAAAACGTTCCTCAGAACATCTGCTCATTGCATGTGAAGTATTTCACCACACATGTAGTGAATATAATTTTTTGTCGATCGGTAATTTCTTGACTATATTTTATTTTTATATTTCTCCACTAAGAGCGGAAATTTTTCACAGTAGAATTTTTGTGATAACTTGTAGAGTGAGTATTATTTAAATGACTATGAAAAACGTGATTTGTAAATTGTAAAATAGAACTTTCAACAACGTTTCCGGAACAAATTAAATTTTAAAATTTATAAGAATTATAACATCAGATTTTCAAAGTTTACAATAATTGAACAAAAATCAAGCCATTTAATTAATTAACTTTCTGATATTTTAGAAACAATATACCTATCGTTTTGCATTAACTCGTTCTCACATAATCGACTGATATTTAATGTTAGTATTTAATTAATAATAAAAAAAACTTGCGAATCTTTCTAAGTACGGAAATTAATCTCCCATATTAACGCCTAAATGTTTAAAATAAATATATTCATTATTTTATGGTTAGTTTAATAATTACAATGTTAATAACATAATTATATAATAGGCAATGTAGTTACGTTAACTAATTAGAATGGACATAGAAATTATGGTTAGTTAGGCTTCCTTGTTTATCACATAAAAAATTTTAAGCGGACTAAACTGTTTATTTTTCTTAGAAAAAATTATTTCTAATTTTCCAAAAGTTTGAAATTTTTAAAGAAAAAAAAATACATGAAACATGTATATCTGTAAAATGAGTAGAATGTAATTTCATTAATAAAATGAGACAAAAATTACTTGGAAAACAAGAGACAAATAGTTGTACAAATAAAAATTTATTACATGCTAACACTTTTAAATGGTTGATCAGTAAATACAATTTCTACTTTGAAAAGCATTTTTTTTTCCAAATTACCTCATGAAACAACTAACTCCTTTTTAAGGACATAGCTTTTATATTCTGTAACAGCATTGAATAGTCATAGACTTTTACATAGTCATATATATATTATCAACTAGTTGCACAGTACTTATATATATATAATATATATATTTACACAAATAAAAATATACTTTCAAAAAACTACCATAAAATTGGTTTGCTAAAATCTAATCTAAATGAAACACAAAGACACAAATGCTCTAAGACATATAAAAGCTACAAAGCGTTGGACAAACAAAATGTAACAAAATGAAACCACATATTTTTGTGGAATAACCGCCTACATTAAACAGACTAGAATATTATTAAGTATTTATTCAAAGAACTCATAATAAATGAATCGTAACAAATTTATTTTCCTTTCGATATGGTTAATTTTAATCCAATACTCAATCCGCATTGTTATCTCTGTTGCAAAAATGAAAGTAAGGCTTAAAAGTTTGCTAAATAAAACTTTGTCTTAGATGAGACAATTATTAGATTTTAATTTAATACACTCAACTTAATTCAAAATTATTCAGCATAAAAAACAGTCTTAGAAATATAGGAATAAACTGTTCTTATCATTAGTTCTATAATGTATTTTAACTTTAAATAATACATCTCGTTCTCCACTAAATTATGTATAACAGAACTGATTACTAGTTTAAACTATTATTAAAATTAGAAGCATTTAACATATTATAATGAAAACTATATTTCATTCACATGAATGAAAAGTAACAAAAATGCTGAAAAGATAAAAAGAATACTTGCAACAACTACTATGATGATGAAAGATTATATGTGCATGTATCGAAAAGAATGATTTGTGAATAAAAATTTGTATCGGGTTTCTCAATAAATGAAAATGCGTTTCATTGTACACCATCTATTATAGACTCTTTATAATGTGTTCTATAGATAATAGAAATTACTCTCTCATTTTTAAAATTTTATGAGTCAAATGCATTTTCAACATTGTTCTGTTTCTTCACTTTCAAATTGCACCATTTTTTTATTTAAAAAAAGAAAAATATACTAAACTACGTAAAAAACAGAAACGTTCTACAATATTCAAAAAACTTGTATTATTCTTTTCCTGCTACATTGGCATTCAGAATTTCAGACTCTTCTACTTTTGATTCTTCCCTTCTCTAACCATAGTTCCTTTACAAATATTTAAAAACATTAATCTATCCATCTCTAAATAAGTATTCAAAAGTACCTTTAAAAATAAGCTGCAATCCTTTCAGTTAACTTCATCCTATATTTTTGCTCGTCAGTGGTTCTTGAATTGCGCGAATTTCAAACCTTAAGAACATCACAGAAAAGTTTTGCATGAGTGTACAACATTTGCATTCAATTAGTGCTGGAGATTATGCACTACGTTTATAATACTTCATTTGAGAAGTTTATTTTGTAAAATAGTTTGAAAATATAAAACGTGCTTAAGAAGAAGTATATTTGAAGATAAACTTTACTTATTAAATGTTAAATTTTTATAAAAAATGTTTACCTCGCTATGTAAAAGAAAACAAGCTTTAAAAAAAATAAAGTAATATTTATCACATTAATTCATATAGAGGTACGGAAATGCTTTTTGTGCGAATTAATCCTAATGCAATATTTTTTTGAGAATTTTAAATAATATACATGCAATAAATTAAATAAATTAATGGAAATAAGCTACATCTCCTAAATCAAACGCGGAAGTAGTTTATTTCCCCCAACATTAAAATATCTTCCTTTCTTAAGTTTTTAATTTTTGTGTTTGATATAAATATTATCTACTTAGCAGGTACTTATTTTTATAATATTGATTTGTCACTAATGTGTGTTCTTTGAATTTCCCTAATGTTTAATTTTAATATCGAATTTCATGGATTTAAACTTAATGAAAATTGATTTTCTTACAAAAGTTTTGGCCTAAATAACTATCAATTTCATTATTTATAATTCCTGAAAAGAAATTTTTTTAATCGTTATTCTTCTGTACACGCATTAAAGCTCGTTTACTTAAAAAAACAACTGCCTTCTTTTCCTTGTACATTAAACTATTAATGCGAAACTACAATCCATTCCGATGCTATTCTATAACTTTAATACAACACAAGTAATTTTATTTTTATTATGATCTTTATGCCTTTTAATATTGCAATATTATATAGCTTGTATTCTTGAAGGATTTTTTTAACAAAGAAATATTATTTATTTTTCACTGAGAATTTTTGAGAACCACTGATTTAAACTACGAATCAATTCACTTCCTCTTTGAAACACTGTTTAATTGGCGAACATTTACCACCAACGTTGTTGGGGAAACAAATGCGGATTGTAAGTTGGCACTACATTGTTCATGCTCATGTTATAGGAACTAATGCAAGAGTTTGAGACACAATTGCTCATATTGGTGACTCCAGCTGCGGCCAAAGAGGTCATGGACGTTATTGATGTTATGGAAGGCAAATCGTTGTGAGGAGACGAGAGTCCAATAGTGTCTTGATGTTTCACCAAGCTATTCATTGCTGGCTGACATGGTTTGCCATCACGCACCAGCACAGGAACGGCCACACGACGAGGTGAAGGCAAATGGTTTAAGTCCATACCCTTTTCGAGTCGTGATCTTTTACTTTTATAGCGATGGTTTTGGAACCAAATTTTCACTTGGGTTGGCGTCAGTCGGATTATGCTTGCCAAGTGTTCCCTTTCCGGAGCACTTAGATATCTCTGCTGTCTGAAGCGTCGTTCAAGTTCAAAGACCTGTGCCTTTGAAAAGAGAACTCTTCGTTTCCTTCTTTTTTGAGGAGGATTATCCTGTCCACTGGATTCTTCTCCTTTGTCGGATTCACTGGACAGTTTGTTGCTGTGTGTGGATGAGGCTTGCATTCCAGGTGACGTCATTGAGTTTTTGTCTATTACTCGAGAACATATATCGATACTTTCCTCAGAAGATGAGGAGTACTGCTCGATGTTTTCAATTCCAGCAGAAGACAGAGCTTCTGTAGGATCCACCAATGACATGGGGACTTTACAAGACAGCTGCGACACAAGAGGAGATGGATTTGATGGTGATAATGATGCTGAGCCCATTGTTCTAGGAGGGGAGCCACTGTGCACATCATTCCCAGATGCAAGAGTAGGAATGCTCTCAAGCTGTAAATTAAAAGCTGAAAAATAAAAAAAAAAGTTTTAGAAACCTTAAATTTTTAAAATATAGTACTTTCAAAGCTATTTATCGAAATCGAATGAATTAACTTTATGATACGCTGTAACATTTTCCCTCCATTTAATGTTTTCCTTGCTCGTATTTTTAATTACTTCATTTTTAGCATGCGATTTTATTAAGAGTAATTGAATCTACTTTTGCGAATGATCACACGTTTTTTTTTTTTTTTTTTTTTTCATTCTTGAATCCCTTCATAAATATTTCAACAACCATTCTCCCCCATCCCCTTGAACGTAGACGAGAAAGAAATTTATTCAATATTCATAATACTATTTCCCAAACAAGGGTCTCACCAACTATCATTGTAGTTGTTAAATGCATTTAAATTCGAATGTATCAAGTTAAGCCTTAAAATAATTTAAAAAAAATTTTTTTATCAAAATTATTTCATTATCCCCCGTTTACCTCAAGTGCAGGTTTACTATTGTTTTATTTTCAAAGTAAAATTTTTGTGAATTTATCTACTTCAATAAAATGTTGTTCAGAGTGTGTATCTTTTGTAACAATATTTTAACACGAACTTTAGAATTATGTTAGGTATAATATATTAATTTTCGAATACAAGAAAAAAAACTGTTATTTCAATTATTTAAATTTAAATCTAAGCATTCACGTTTTTTTCAGCTGTTTTAGAAAAAAAACAATCCTTTTTAATGAAAATATCTGGAATATATTCATAATTTTTGAAAAATAAACCCGTAAAAGTAATAAACTCTTCCTTAAATAAGTTTTAAATAGGCTTTACTTTTCTACAAAAATATGATTATTAGTATTATACAAGCTTGTTTATAAATTCAAATATATTCTCTTTAAAATGAATCAATTTTATACAAATAGAATAAGAACATGTTTTTGGAAGCTATTTCAAAATTTGTAGTTATACATTAAGTTAAATATTAATTGTTCATATATAAATGTAATAAATATATAACACTGCGTAAAATATAGTCAAGTTTAAATAGTATAATTCACTTCCTAAGGATACACATTTTTATTACTGTGTAACACTTTTGGGCGTCATCCTAAGTAAAATTGAAGAAAAAAAGAAACCTTAACTGTGAGAATATAGCATTCGAAATTCAATCATACTTTTCTAAAATAGAAATTTTAAAGAGTAAATACTAAAAACTCTTAGATCATAAGTAGGATTTCGTTCCTTCTTTCCTCGAACGACTCTTTTTTTTCATTTGTTTTATCCTGCGAGCTTCAATAAATAAAAATAAGACGTTATTTTATTTGGAATGTATTACGCCCAACCAGGAATAAGAAAACGTTCCTGGACATGTTTACGCCAAATTTCACTAAAATAGTATATATAAGAATTTGATTTTTATCTTTTAACATTCCAATAGCAAGACGTGTTGTCATGAATTTGGACAAAGAACAATAGACTAGTTACTGCTTGATCAAAATATAAGTTCCAAGCTTAAAATGCAAGTGTGTGTGTGTGTGATTAGGAAGATACATCATAGTACAAAATGTTCTTATATACCAACTCCTTAACAAAACAAATATTCAGATCATTTCTAGGTTGATTAATTGAAAGTTAACGTTATATTATGAAATCGTTGGTAGATCACTTCATAGTTTTGAACGATGGTAAACAGATGAAGGCAACAACTGAGTTGGCACTCTGCGTTTCCACACCACATCAACGAATTTATTAACTGCATTCCTTCTTATCGTTAATTCTTTACCAGCTTGAAAAAAAACAATTTTTGCAAGCAATTTGAAAACGAAAAATAAACAATCTCTTGATTTCTCAGCTATTTTCAAAGCACCATATCACTTGTATCCTGTATCTTTTGAAACTCTTACAACAGAAAGATTTGCTTTCAGCGAAGAATGAGCCAATAATATATGAAGCATATTTAACCGTATCATTCTTTTGTAAAGTACTTGTATTCATTATCGAATAAATAATTTTCTTTTCCCACAAGCTGGTTTCCCTCCTTCTCTTTGGAAGTTTACCCAATGCTTTCGTTTATAATTTTGAAGCATCTATTTCTCAAATCCTGAAAATTTAAACAAAGTGAACATTATCAATAGGTAACCAATCATAAAAATCATGGGGAATGAAAAGTATAACTTCAGCTTAATGTATATTAATACCGTTACCCGCCATCTTCATTAGGTATTTACTGATCTTGTATGCTTATATATTGTTAATATTTGTTGATGTCTAAATCACAGTATTAAACTTTTGATTGTATGCAAAAAAGCATTCTTATAACCCTCAAGTCATGATTTAAAAAAGACAGCACTTGAATTTCGAGAAAGCTTATATGTTTTTGGAATGCTTAGTACTGATATCTCGAAAAATAATTGTATTTACAGGGATACTTTCATTGAATGAAATTCAAGGAAAAACTAAATTCTTGACAGGGCAGATTTAATAAATAAGTAAAAGTTAAGTACAATAAAAAGAAATTATATATATATATATATATATATATATATATATATAGGGGGTATCAACTGGTTTTTATATATCAATCTCCATCCAATTAGTTAACATAAAATAACAAAGTTGACATTTTTAGATGAAGAATGTAAAAAAAAAAATACGTATAGAAAAAATGAGTATATTAAAATTATTGAATAATATTTTTGTTCCGTATTAAAGTATGCACATATTTTTCATACTAAAAAAATTCATCAGGAAAATTTTATTTATTGAGATTACAGGCAGTACTTATTTAAATGCATTTTTATTCCATCACATCTTCGTTGATTAGAAAAATCGGGCTTTTTTTTTGTTTAGTCTCTTTTTGAGACTTTGCAATTGAATTTTTTATATTTTTCTATCGATGCAATTTTCAATCAACTTTTGTCATATTTGCTCAAAAAAATTTTTTCTTGTTCATTTGAATTTAAGTACTAAAATTGTGAATTATTTTACTGTAAATAACTTAACGTAGATACGTGTGTCTTTTAATATGCATTACGCAATTTTCGATAATGAAAAAATATGCATCCCAATCACAGACAATCCTCTAATAAAGTACAAAAATAAAAATTGATTTTTTTAAATACAAAAAAAATACTTCTTCATATTTGTTTTGAGATTTCTACTTTTTAGATTGTGTAATGCAGCAATATCACATTAGAAAATGCAGCCACAATTTAATATTTTATCAGTTATTCTAAGAAAATATTTATCAATGATTTCTATACTACGCCGAGTTAAAATATTCTTTCAAGTTCTTTCAAAATGTTTTATATTTTTTAAAAGAGCGAGAAGTTTTTCTAGTTCTTTTATATAGTTTTTATTATGATTTATATATATATATATACAGTGGCGCACACAAGAGGGGGTCCGGACCCTCTCCCCCAAAGCCCTTGATTTTTTTTCTGATTGATTATAATTCTAAGTACATAGTGCGTAAAATTTATTTAAGTATTTGTTATTAATGATTAATTTTATTAATTAATGCTAATTATTTATTCAACAATTAGTTTTTTGCTGTGTTTTGTTCCCGAAAATCGACAAAATCAAAAGGAACATGATACAAGAATGGTGAACATTCGACCTTGCCCCCTTGAAAAATTCCTGTGTGCGCCACTGTATATATATATATATATATATACTAGTTGCAAGTACCCGGCTTTGCCCGGGTTTAAAATAAGGTTTTCTGTAGAAGCTTACAAAACTGTTTATTTGCATGCAATAAAAGGGTACATTTATCTTAAAGCAATGTGATAGACAACATTTTTGGCAGTTCCATTTGGAGTGTGTACAAAAAGATTTTCCTCTCTGCCCACTCTAGAGAAGGCCACATACAACTGCCCATGAGAAAAGCATGGTGTCTGCAAGTTTGTATTCTCCCCCCTTTTCTCATAGGTATGACTGTAGCAAAAAATGACAATGCATTCCTATGAATGAAGGAATGGAATGGAATGGAATGTAATAAGTAATGTGATATTTGTTGCAGTATTTGCTTGCAGTAAAGTAAATATAACAAAGCAGTATTGCAAATTACTTACCGCTTTTGTTTAGTAAAATTTTCTCTAAAATAAACCCATGGCTCAGAACATGCACATGGAGCACTCTTTTTGGCTGGAGGAGGCCAGAGTGAGGTTGGGATGGAACGAAACCTGTTTAAGAACCTTCGCCATGTAATTTTGTGAATGTGTACCAAATTTCACGTTATTTGGTTGTCTGGATCTTGAGTTATAAGGAAACAGACAGACAACAAATGCGTCTTATATGTATATATAGATATAGATTTGCTTGAATTCTTGTGTATTATTACTTTTGTAAGCTTCATGGCATATTTTATAGTGTACCAGTCTTTTAAAGCTGACTGAGCCACAGCACAACATTTAGCTAGGTATAGCTAGTTATAACATAAAATTAAATCTTAAAAGTATATCAAATATAAAAAAAGGCTCAATATTTTGATTAAATCAGTATAAACATTTTCGTACAAACAAAATATATATACTGTAAAATATTTATTTTGCTATTTGCCTTTCAGACAGACATCAAACAAAATTTTAAAAATTGTCAAAAACAGATAAAAAACATATTTAAGGAAAAAATACCACTGATTAATTTTGCCAAAGACATCGCAATGTGTAAAAAAATATTTGCAGTACATAATCGCCACAAATAAACGTAAGTACTAAAATATAAAAAAAACCGGTTCACTCCTAGGAGAGCCCCCACCCTTGGCGCGAATTACTTTGGTTGGCGATAATTGCGCCGTCATGGTAACCTTGCTTTTAAATACAACGTATGACAACCCTAACTTTTTCTAGAATTTTCGTCATTTGTGGGCGCGCATTTCAAATTTCATTTTGTTGTTGGGCACCGGGTTGAAAGTATGGCTGCGCTTGTAAGTGAATACACGTTAGAATTTTTTACGTTATTGAATGCTAGAGGCAAAAAAGGATTGATTGAATGGTGTATGAAAAAGAAGGATTAATTGCTTCAAGTTATGAATGTCCTAAATGTAATGAGCAAATGGGATTAAATGAACGAAAGAGTGTTGTTTTGGATGGATTTGAATGGAGATGTCGAAAAAAAGGTGTGAATACGCATGTTTGCAGAAGTATAAGAAAGAATTCGTGGTTTTCCAATAGTAAGTTAATCGGCAATAAAACGTGTTCTCCGTAATCACACCAGCCATGCAGAAGGCATGTTCGACCCTTATCTTGCTGATTATTTATGGCGGCGCTCTCGCGATCACTCACTCAGCGACGAGACTTTCCAGAATTTTTTAAAAGCAGTTGTTACACTTTACCCTCCACTTGGGAAGGATCAACAATAAGAAAGTAAGTGCTGTTGTTATATTTTTTTATCTTAAATGTTAAATTTCTGTATTGTTTACATGTATTTTCATTGCGCATCCATCTTATACTGCTATATTTACTTGTCACCGTTGTCGGGTTTGCTTGGCGCCATTTCGTTTTCGCTTGGCGCTTTTTCCGGTTTGGCGCCAAGGGTGGGGGCTCTCCTAGGAGTTTACCAAAAAACCAAAAATTATATATTGAATTAATTAAGGATTAGTGGAGGGAAGAAAACAGGTTAAGATAATACTCATAATATTAATTTCATATTGGTAGGCTACTCATTTTTGGCATGATTTTGAAATCATGCCAAATTGGTGTTGTGGACAGTCTAATGTTATAGTAATGTACAGAATTAAAGGTACTTATGTATTATCGCAACCTATTGGTGACATTATACAAAATTAAGCACATGATTGCCAATTCAACGCATACAAAGTTGGAATTGCCAAAGTGGCGAGTTGTCTTGAACGTTGGCGATTGTGCAATAATACGTAAGTACTAAATAAAAAAATTATCCAAAGTATATATATCCCGAGCATATAAATAAATTGAAAAATGAAGTACAATACTAACATTAACTGACATAAAAAGAACTGAACAAACTCTATAAATGCAAAAGCATAATTTGAAAAAATAAGGTACTTACATATAACCGCAACCTATTTGCGACATTAAATGAAACGGAGCACATGACTCACAATTCAGCATATATATGACATGCGAAATTGGGGTTCCAAATTTGCAAGTTATTTTGAACTTTGGCGATTGTTAGGATAGTACATAAGACCAAAAAAAATTTATCTTACGAGTACCTGCTTCCTCAAGAGGTATTTAAGCCATTTGTCTGTTTTGCTCATTCTCTGATGCCGGGTGAATCCTAGTCAAGCACACTGCTTGGCGACAAAATCTTTGGCGCCAAAAATTTTGGCGATAAAGTTTACAATATGGCAACCCTTCCGCATTGTCCAGTCCGGTGGCTAACGTATGGCAACCCTAAAACCGGTCAAGCAAAAAAATCGGGTGAAAAGTGGACATCGTCCATTTTCGCCCTTCACCCTACTGCAACACGTCGAGTGGTTCACCCCTGCTATTACTTTCTTCCCCACGTGTTCCGATTTTTGGCTTGATTTTCCACCGGTTGTTAGAATGGCTTGCGAAATAAAATTGCTTGAAAGCGAGGCAACCACAGGATTTTTTGTTTTGCTTGGAGAGCAAGGGAATAAGGCTGTTTTAGGTTGGGTTATGAAAGAAGGATTAACTCCCTCCAGATATGAGTGTCCGAAGTGTAAAAAGGATATGCGTTTGGTTGAACGAAAGGGTACGATGGATGGTTTTGAATGGCGTTGTCGAGTACAATCGAAAGAGAATCCCCACTTTGTTTGCCGAAGTGTAAGAAAAGGTGGTATGTGGTTTAGTCATAGTAAATTGAGTATTTGTGTGATCGTGCGATTAACCAGGTATTGGTTTGGCAAGAGTATGAATGAGTTTGTAGTGAATGATTTAAAAATTAAAAACACAGTGGTAAGTGATTTTTACAATTTTTAAAATGCTGTTTTTCCCTTATTTTACTGCCTTTATCTCGTAGAAATTTTTGCCCTTTTCTTTATTTTATGCTTTTGTGTAAATACATGTGTTTTCAGCGTCCCTGACGCCATTACGGAAAGCCCGTTTTTAGGATTTTTGAACAGGAGCTGAGACCGTCACCCTCCCCCTTTTCCTTCGTTTCCGGCACTGACATGATTACGGAAACCCCATTTTCTTAGGCTGAGACCGTCAACCCCCGATTTTTTTTCGTTTTCTTCCATGACGTCATTTTTTGAAACAGGGGTTATTGGCGCCATTTAGCGAAAAAAATGGCGCCAAAAACAGCAGTGTGCCAGACTAGGATTTTACCTCTGATGCCTATTCCAGTTTGATATGTAATTACTACCAACACTGCTTTTGCTTGGGCAGTATAATTACCCAAGTTTGATTTTCTGCAAGGCAATTTTATGCACTGAAGCCAATAGTATACCCTTACAGGTTAAAATAAAGACACATAAAATTGCAAAATATTATTAATTTCATACTATCTAAAATAAATAACGAAAACGGAAATACTATACTTATGTTAATCACAGTAATAAGAACTGAAATACCATTATCAATAAGAAGTTTTAGTTTGTCAAAATTATAGCCTTCGCATTCTAAAGAAATAATAAATTCTCCGAAAAAATACTGAAATTGTAAGTTGTAATTTGTAACCAAAATCACACACATAAACATCCCGCGATAATACCTAAATGTTGCCAAAACAACAAAACAAAATTTTAGTTGTTAAAAGAAAAATCCTAAAAAAATGATTTATTCGAAAAATAAACCTAATTAAATATCAAAGAATAGAAAAATTGAATAAATATTCCAACCGATTAACATAGCTACAGTAAAAATATGTAATAATCTTGAAAAACAGCATGTAAAGTATAAATTGTCCACTTAGTGAGAAACGTGACATCATATGACGTCATAACACTGGAAAATCACTTAAAAATTAAATTTTAAAAATTTTGGAAAGAATTATGAACGCCAAACCTATTTAAGAACCTTCCTCGTGTAATTTTGTGCACGTGTACCAAATTTCACGTTATTTGGTTGTCTGGATCTTGAGTTATAAGGGAACAGACAAACAGACAACAAATGCGTCTTAAATATATATATATACAGTGGCCGCACACAAGGGGGGGTCCAGACCCCCCAAAGCCCTTGATTTTTTCCCGATTGATTATAATTCTAAGTATATAGTACGTAAAATTTAATTAATTCCTTGTTATTAATGATTAATTTTATTAATTAATGCTAATTATTTATTCAAAAATTAGTTTTTACTGTGTTTTGTTCCCGAAAGTCGACAAAACCAAAAGGAGCATAATACAAGAATGGTGAACTTTCAACCCCGGACCCCCCCCCTTGGAAAATTCCTGTGTGCGCTACTGTATATATATATATATATATATATATATATAGTACAATAAATTAAAAGTGAAGAAGTACTAGAACCTACAGTGCTAAAGAAGTAAGAAATTGGAATTCAGTGGACACAACAAATGTAGATACAAAAAGTCATTGGTCTAAACTGGAGACCTTTTATGATTTCTCAAGCTGTCGCTGAATTAGGTTAGCGAATTAGGGTTATATATATATATATATATATATATATATATATATATTTAGAATTATTTATAAGTAATATGAAAAGGCAATATATATTTTTTTCAAAAATAAAATTCTTCTAAGATATTAAAGTGGCTTATTTGTTTTAATACTTCATAGTACTTTTATGAGAACGCCTTCTTTATATAAATAAAGTGTTATCAAACTCTTTTTTTTCCTTGTTCAACCATAGAACACAGAATATAATGTTGTCAAAACTACTTTTTAGAAAAAAATTACTAGTTCCTCGTAGAATTTATGTATCTATTTTGGTGACTTTTCGATCCCTTTAAGGATTTATTTTCGTTTGTAATTATCTATTTATTATAATATTTATATAAATAGAACAACAAAAATAAAAATTTAAAGAAACGTGCTTCTTCCACAAGATATTTCTGATTTGCAGACAGTGTTGGAGCTGCCTTATTCTAATGTTGTATTCCAACCGAATGTATTGCTACAGTTCTCCTATTACAGATTGAATACAAAAATATCAAAAGAATGCAATACACATACACATACACACAAACAGAAATTATGTATTTTATATAACTGTTCAAGTATACACTAATTGAATACTTCGGAAGGATAAAGTTTCATGTAAAGATTGGTTAGGGGTATTTTGTTCTCTAGATCTGTTTTCTTTGGTTTATTATTAATTATTTCAATTTTAGTATTCAGAAGAAATAAATGAAAGAACAATTATAAGATTTGAAAAAAAATTCTTTTTTTATAGTACCTCGAACGAAATTAAACCCACGTGTATGATTTGAGCAAGAAACTACATATTACTCTTCACAAATTAAAAATGTGCCATGGAAAAAAATAATTAACTGAAAGAAGTATGTTTATTTGACTTTTAACATACAATCATGATATCAAGTATGGCGAAAAAATCAACCAATGTCATTAAGTTTTTTTAGCTAATTTATTATATGTAATAAAAATATTTTTTAAATCCTTTTAAGGGATCCTTTCCTTTTTAATCCTTTTAAATATTATTTTTTGTTTCAAGATTGTGCTTATTTTGTTACCTTAATCAAAATATACCTAACTACATCAATTTTTTTATCATGTTATTGTTATTATGTATGTAATATCGCGTATTATACCTTGTTACACCACGTTTTCAATAGTTACGAGGACAATTCAGGTTGAATTACTGCTTAAATATTAACTGCGAGCGTTAAAATAAATTTCCAAGCTTGTGAAATTAAACTGAACATGATGTCATCCTCTTCTTCTTTTGACAAACATAACATCAAGCACTCTAAAAGCACGATCATTATTTCTTAGGAATACATTTTGAGGTGTTACTTCATTTCTTGCATATTTAGTCTATTTTCTGTATCGGGTATATTTTGTACATATTGACTTTCTGTTGTATGATGACAGAAGGAAAATATTTAGATAATAACTCCGATCATGAAATGTTTTGATACAAGATGGATTGTCTGTCTTTCAAAAACTAACAAAAAATTACCTTTAGTTATTAATGTTTTACTCCATACATGATGCAAAAATCAAAAAAAAGTAGTAACCTATTCCAATGTTATTAAATCATGTCACTTGAGGTTTAGTTTTGATTGGCTATTTCTTTGCGCTGATGAGCAATTACTTCTTCCTTTAATATAAGGAAAAATTATCTAACTTGAATAAAATATTTTGAAATAAAAATTAATGCTCCGTGTTTTTAAAAGAAAGATTACAGTTGTAAGAATATAATTTAAAAGGGTTTTTTTCTTTGCATTTTTATCAAACTTTAAAGAAATTGTGCATTAGAAACTTTTGTTAAAGAGACAGATTAATAAATACCGTGAAAATCATTTGTAAAATTGCAACACATGTACATTTTTTTAAAAAAATTGTGTTTTAAAAAGTAATAATTTTAATTCGATCAATTTGAATACAAAATATATCGATACAAATATAATTGCTCACGCAATTGTCAAACATTTACTTTCCATATATTGTTCCTATATTTTACATTTTATTTCAAGAATTAGTAGAGTTTATGTTTTCACAAAAAATTAGAGCAGACATTTATTTTAACTACCGAAATGAAAAGATTCGATAAAATACGTTATAAAGTTTTTAATATATCTATGCGATGACATTTCGATTAGATTTATTTCCTGTATTCCATTTAGCTTGATATATATGTTATTAATACATGCATATTAAAATATATACATTGAATACATATTTCTATATTTTACTGATTATAGATGGCTAAATTTGTATTGCTTTAATTAAGAAAAATATTTTAAAAACAATCACTGTAAATAAAAGTCATGAGCATTAAATTTCCAATAAAAAAATTCACATTTTAGTTAATCCTTATTATATTGAGGGTCTACCAGAAAAAGTACTGGGAGAAAGCTCAGAGCCTTTAAATGGTATAAAGAAAAACAGTTCTGATCAGCAATTAGTATTTTTCAAAAAAATATCACGTTAATTATAAAGTACAAATTATCATGATACCTTGACATTTTAAATAAATGTTATTTATAGTATTTGTGATATAGGATTTGTGTACAGTATAGTATTAGCATTGTGATCCTTTAAAAATTAGAGCATAGAAAAGGATATTGTTTTGTATAAACTCCAAATTGATACTTTTTTTAACCGAAATAAGATTTATGCAAAATAATTAAGCAATACAGTATCTATGCCTTACTTTTGTACGTATTTTATAGAATATCCCCATTATTTAGTTTCCCCGATGAATTATAATCCATGAAATCAAATTAAGAAGTAGTTGACAAGTTCTCATGAATGGTAAAATAATAATCATTGATAATTATGATTTCTTAAAATTAAATAATTAATATTTTAAGAATTAAAACAGAAAGTTTAAAAATAAGTATAAAGCATTAGTGTGTTAAAGAAGCTAATAGTGAAATAATACATGTTCAAATTTCATACGACAGGATATACAGATTGATGAAAGAGGGATCACGTACAATCGTACCTTTTGCACTATTCTCTTATGTACTCATTATATATTGCTATAAAGCAGACATAAATGAGAAAATAAAAGAATATAAGGTAGTATATGTTTGAATAAAACCAAACCAAATTGTTCTTATTTTCTTGCTTTAAAAAAGACTTTTTTTGCAAATCGCAGCTTGCAATATTCTCTTCGCTTAATCCCCCCTCCCCTCCTTTGGGGAAATTAGTTTTGTTACGTTAGGTTTGCCAACTACATTTATTTATTTTTCTTTGAGCAAACAAATAGTTTCAGATCTTCTACTTACTCCTTAATTCCACCAGCAGATTGTTATATGCTCTTTTAATATTATGTTAAGTTGGAGTATCTATATTTTCTTTTCTTATTTGACCATGGTAACCGAGGGGTAAGAATCACGAACTCGTAACCGGCGTTATTTCAGTCGAATTGTAAGTTCGAGCCCTAATATCACTAAAGACCCGTAGTGTAAAGGGGCAGATGTACAATTTATACTTCGAGGTTCACATTCCTCCCGTTTGTTTGGGTGGTTTGGAAATTTGGAGAGTCATGCTTCAAAATTACGAGGTCCATCGTCAATAGCCTTCTTGTAATTTCAAAGTAGGAGGTCAATAAAACAGTTAATTTGCTCTTTTATTTGTGAATTGATGAGGATATTCTTAGTGATTTTGTTTTATAAATAAAAACAAATATTATTATACATATATGATTACATTTGTGGTAAAAATAATATGACAAAGTCATGATCAAGAGACTACTTATTTTTAGCCAAAAATCTATACAATCAAAGGTAGGAGCAATGAGGGTAGTAGTAAACATATTTTGAATAATTTTAAAATGTTTTTCAATAAAAGGATTGCTAAAAGACATAACAGAATTATTGTTGTATAAGGTTTTGTAAGATTTTGACATTATATAGCGTAAAATTTATGATAACTCACTATCTCAATCTAGTTCTTATTTAGAATATTTTTGTAGAAACATTACAAAAAGTCTGATATTTAAATTTTCAAATATATACTTTAAAATTTCCCAATATAGATTATTTTAGTATATTTATACCATTTTTTAAACAATTATTCTTAAATATACAGGCGCAGAAATTCTTTCGTACAAAGTGGTAAGCAAGTTATTTAAATTTGGATACTACTATATAAGTCAACAACAAGAGTCTTATTATTATAATAAAAAAAAAATAAACAGACCATTAATAGAACAGAATATAATCATTAACAATGTACTTAATTCAGTGCTTCTCAATCTTTTAATATTGGTGACTTAATTTTCAATCAATATTTTCATCGCTCCCCCTGATATAATTACAATGCATTAAATGCTATAACAATTATTCTTCATTTGTCTTTTTCTTTGATATGTTTTTCGTGACAATATATTTTGATAGATTGTGAATTACATGTATTTATTTATTTACGTAATACAGTGCTTCTCAACCTTTCAGTATTAGCGACTCAATTTTCAATCAGTATTTTCATCACCTCTCCCCCATACAATGACAATGCATTGAATGTTATAATAATATACTTTAATGCTATATATAAAGCTCCTATACGAACCTAATTATAAACTGCACAAATTATCAAAATCAGTATTACATTTTGTATATGTTACTTTTAAGTAACAAATTTTTTAAGTTATTTTTAAATTATAGGAAAAGTTCTACACATTATTTTTATAGTTCAGATTGTATTTCGTTTTGCTTCCCTTCAGTAAATTAATATTTTTAAAAAATAATTCTTTATTTGTAACTTTTCGAAATGCTTACGCCCTCTTCGAAGAGTTATTACGCCCTTTTAGGGGGGGGCATGCCCCACAGTTTGAGAAATGCTGACTTAATTACTATAATTCTGATTTAATATTAAAGAAAAGTCAAGAAAATAGCAAGACAGATGAGGTCAAAGTAAAAAAAATAGCAAACTCTTAGGCTTCAGACAAGTATTGCAGGGCTAAACATAGTTCCAAGCGCCGCCCTTCCTCTTTATTTGCCTATTGTATTTGACTAAAATAAAATGAGAAAAAAGATACTTAAAAAATCTAATGCTAAATTAATTTGTAAAATTCTAAATTTCCGTTATTTTACCCTATCAAAAAAAGGATCCATTTAATTGGAAGTATATAATAAATTTAAAAGTACTAGAAGTAAAAATTTAGATCGATTAGCAAGAACTAAAATATACTTCATAAATATACTTCAATTAATATAACATTTTCTTAACCCGCGATCACTCGCGCGGGTTGTTCTGTACACTTAGCAATAAGAAAATCCTCCCAGGATTCTAAAAAGAATGCGCAGAACCACGATTTTTTCTGTAGCTGCCCGTTTTAGGTCTTTGAATCTTCAGGCTTGATGCAACCCCTCTTTCTCGAACGATTGGAATGTAATGACCTTCAAAATTTTACCTAGGGGTCTGAAAACTCCCGCGAGAAGTTGAGCATATGTATACAGTCTGCTCTAAATGCTTAGAAAATGATTAAAATATTATTTTTCTACTTTCTACTATCATTATCTCATTAATTATAAAGTATATTTACTACTGGTATATACATTTTACTGGTTTACAAAAAAATATAAAATTATGGGTTTTAAAATGAAAATTTTGTATGTTTAGTTTAAATTAATGTTAGTCTCATTTGTATGTAATAAATTTAATAATTTTATTTGTATAATACAGAAAACATCTTGTACTTTATAAATATGTATCATATAATAACTTAATTTTATTTTCATAATTAGATACACGTGTTAAAAGTTTGGGGTATTCTCTACACCCCGCGAGTAAAGACGGTAGCAAAAACAGGCGCGAGTGACCGTGGGTTAAAAAATATAAACATAGTATAAAACTTAATATTTTTTAACTAGGAGAAACACACCATAACAATGTTCTTGTGTCTTTCTCCTAAAAATAAATCTTATGTTTTGATACTTCAAATCAATTCACAAAAGGTAAAAAAAAATTATTCTACAAATAAAATTAATCATAAATTCACAGTTTACATGAGGCTACTTCACTCATCAATTACAAGCAGCGTGAAATATTCAAATTCAACCCCAAGTTCAGTCTTTCCCACAGTTAAAAATCAACCACTCCGTTAAACAAACCGCAAGTAAATGATCCCTAAATCCAACCCAACTTTCACCCCCAGAAATAAAAAAAAAGCTTCCGTTACATAACATCGGCCATAAAGTCAAATAAAACATCCCTTATTATGCAGCTGCTCTATCCCTCTCTTTCCCCGCAAAAAAGATCCTTACGGCAGATAAAGGATACGATTTAATTAAACACTAGTCTTTCAGTAAGCTGTCATGTTTCTCCTAGATTAGCCCTATTATGTCCACGCTTAATCCCTTGTAGTAGGACGATCATCGTCTGAGTCATTGATTTCCTCAGCCTACTTGCGGAGAGCATACAGAACCGCTGCTGCCTTCCATTGGGAAAGCGGACAAATTGCTGTACGTGCATTGATTTGAAATATTAACAATAATATTAGAAATTAAAATTTTAGACTCTGTAATTTATTGTTCTCCCCCCCCCAACTCCCTTTCTTTTAAAAAATAAATATAAAAAAGGTTTCTTAAAAATATCATGATTTTTTTTATAATAGGGCTATTAGAGGATTCGCGTACGTTGTCAATATGAAAACTGAGTTATTATTATTATTATTACTATTATTTTAGTTTTAATTTTCCTTGGAACGAAATGAGTGGTGATAATCTATTACATAAATGAGTGTTTTCAAGTTTTTCGAAATAAAATACTTTTCATTATAACTATCACCAACAAAGGACTTAAAACGTGTTTTAAATAACTTTTTTAAAAATAGAAAGAAAACCAATGGAATATATATGTTGGGAGAGTAATAATTATAATATTCATTTTAAATCAAATTACTTTGATTTAAATTTTATAAAGTATTAAGCGACTATAGACTTATATTTCGCTATAATACTTCACGCTAAATATGCTGTTTTAATTATCACATTTTTAATTGATTAATTGGAAAAAATTTCTAAAGTACTTTGGGGGAGGTGTAATGAAATTATAAGTTGGGTTTTTTTAGGTTTTTAAGAACGCGCAGGGAATTCTTTTGTTCTATTTTTGGCAGGATGTTTCAAGTAGTCATTTTTACATTTCTTTTTTTAAAAAAATATTCCGTTTTTGGATTTTTTAGTGTTAGGATATTTATGGAATTTATCTAGTTGAACTTCTTTTGTCTTATTTGAAAATTCCATTAAGAATATCATTAGTAAAATCTTTTAAATTATTATTACAGAAGTATGTATTTCCTTTTGAAAAAGCTCTGGTAATGTTGTGAATGAAAATATTGTATATAATTGTTTAAAAGCTATTTTTTTAAATGCAGTTCAAGAAATTTAATTACGACTATGACAATTTTAGTATACATATTTTTTAAAGATACATTTGATTTCACAAATAAAGTCGTTTTTATTATTTAATTAATAATAACTTTGTAAATAATCACAAAGACATTAAGAGAAGTCTAAATTGGAGAGACTCTGTTATAATATTATCTGGTAATTTTTTTTCCAGCTCTTATGTCCAATGATCCATTTAGAAACTCAGATAGTAATTTTCTCCATAAAATGTAAAATGTTTTTAAATTTTATTTCTTGTTATTGCAACCTTCGTGCTACATTTTTTACACTGTAATGAGTAAAATGCAAAGGAAACACTCCAACGTTTTTAAATATATTTATTTTCTTAAGAATACAATTGTTAATTTTCTTAAAAGCTTCTGTGAATTCCTTTTCAGAAAAAACCTCATCTTCTCCACCTGAAATAAAATAATCAACTTAGAAATAAAGTGAGAAATGAAATCAGTTTACATAAAGACAAATAAATTATTTATGTATATAACAAATAATACATATAATAAATTGAACCTTATTTCACCGGTTGTTCAAAACTATCTTGATTTCTTTTCATTCTTTTCTTGCAAGTCTTTAATTAATGTGGTTTGTCAAATTAGTTATTAATTTCAAATAGAATGCAACTTTAACAACATTCCAATACATTTTTCAAAACTCATTCGAAATGCTTTAGTCAAAAGCATCTTTTTAAAATTTCGTTCAATCTGCTGTTCTTTAGTTAAAATTTCTCAATGACTTCAAACTTTGCCTTATATCGCAAGAATATTTTGTTAGTTTTCAGTTTTATAATGAAATTAAATGCAGGAAATATATGATGCCGTTATTGGAAACTACCTAAACGTTATTTTCAACACAGTTACCAAACGAAGAAAGGATTCATAAATATAATGTGAAATCATAATCCACCTAAGCATTTACAAGTTAGAATAAGTTCGAAAGTCGCCGAAATATATATTGAACAACCTGTGTTGATTCTTAAAAAATTATTTTTCGAACAAAACACATACTTATCTGAATCAAATCGCTTCCAAGAAAAGTACTGAATGAAACATTAAAACCAGGCTAAAAAATATATTTCAATTATTTATGTAAGAAAACTAGTGCAATAAAATAGATAGTAATGTTTCTAAAATGCAACATATAAAACGCGATTTATTTTAAAAGATTCTTTCAGCTTACTTAGAGTCTATATTTTATATAGTTTAAATAATATCATCTTCATCATTTTGTAGATTAAGATGTAAAGCCACATACAGTTGCTCATAACGTTAGTTTACACAAAAATTTCTTTTTCATCACGAGGCTTCAATATGTACAGTTTAATTTTCTTATGATATTACTATCTTTGCACAAATTTGCCACCTATATTTGTAGCTAGTTATTTATTATAGAATGATAAGCTACCTACCTTTTTTATAAATAATTAGAGCTGTTATCTATGTATTACTTCATTTAAATATTTGTATACTGACGGTTAGAGATATGATCCAAAATTAGATATTTAATTCAAGAATAGAGATTGTTATCAGAAAGGCAAGTTGTGTGGCTATGTTACTCATAAACTGCATTTCAGTTTTTTTCAAGAATTTAAGAAACTGTACATTAATTAGTTTCACTTAGATATTTAATTAAAAAATTTGTTTGTAATGCTTTATTTTAAAATCATATTCATTTTAGATATATGATGCTGAATTATTGATGCTGCTTCTTACGCACGCCTGAAATTTATCACAAATAATTAAGTAGTCGGTAAATAATATCGCGCGTATACTTTCTTCGTTATGTACAATAGAGAAATTTCAATTGCATAATAAAGACATTTGGCTAAATTGCTAAATTTCTATCTTTCTATTTCGGAATAATTTTTAATTATGTTGCATGTTACGGTATGAGTGAGTGAGCGTTGAATTTTTTTGGCGCAAGAGCCAAGTTTAGCTATACTGCGCCACACATTCGTTAATATAATCTGTGATCTAGACGGGAAAAGAAAGAAAGGATAAATTGAATAACAAGAACGAGGGTCGAAAATAGAGAAGGATCACTAGGGTACCCCGGGGTCGTGAGTGAGTGAGTGAAGATTAACGTCGCACTGTTCAGCTGCACGAGGGCTTTTTGGCGACGGACCACGTAATTTTGAACCATGGTCAAGTGACGTGGACGACACCTGAGCTGGCACCCCCTCTCCTAACTACCACACCACACCAACGGGAGGACGTTTCAGCTCTCGACAGATTTAGCGTGCATCGCTGCCCTACACGGCGGGTCTTTTAGTGGTACTGGGCTCGAACTCGTGACAAAGCCAGCCACGATCCGATGCCTATACCACTCGGCTACCGCGGCCACACCCCGGGGTCGTGACACTCGCGCCTTTTCCCCCCTTGGGAAAAAGAAAAGTTCTTTAGGGTACCTCGGGATTGTGACACCCGTACTCACCTAAAGAAGGTGAGCCCCCTGAGGGGATGTTACGGTGTGAAGAAATTTTTTAAATTATGTGAAACTATCTCCATTTTAAACAGCATTTGTTTTTCAAATATGTATTCTCAATAAGTCTTAGTCAACAGCGCTATGAATATAAATTTCTAAATGTTTATAAAATTTTTGATCTAGGAATGTCCAAAGTTTATGTACGATGAAAGAGTTGAATAACTTGACTTAATTTGTAATTTTTCTTATTTTTAGTCATTTAAATATTTTTTTACGCAAGATATATTCCAACTCTCAGAAAGAATAAAAATTTCTTTGATTATTAAGTTAATGAGAGGTATAAAAACGTCCAGAAATTAAATTGATTACACATAAATTCGTACCTACATATGTGTTGGAGCATATAATACCGAGAAATACTATATACCAACCTTTTATACATGCAGAGGAAATTCACTGAAAATTTTTAAGCTTTTTTTTTAAATGTAAAGAATTTCAGACAAAATAAATAAACATTACAAATACGAAAGAAAATGATGCTTACCAATTTTTTTCAGCCGCTTCAAATCTTCATCAAACTGGTCCTTGTGCTTTCTTCTAATAGTAGTAACAAGAACTTTGACGTTAATTCATTGAAATTAAAACATTCAAAGATGCACTAGCAAATAACCACAAATCTTTTCGAAATAAAATCAAGTATTCATACATTTATTTTAAATATAGTAGCAGTACTATAAATAGTCGTAAAGCAGAAGCAAAATAATACATGTTTTCGATTATGTGTTAATAATTATGAAAAAGAAAATTAGTAAAAGTAATCTAGTGAAGATATGTATTTTATAATCATTTTTATTTATACTTATTTAAGCTTATGAATATAAAAAAACACTTTATAAATTTTAAAAGAAATGATTGAAGATTTGAAGATTTTATAATTCTCTAAATAAAACCTATTAACGATACATATACTTATATCTGAAATATTTGTCTCTCTCTCATTATCTTTTCTGATATAAGGAGCCGATACACATATATGCAGTGGCACACACAGGAATTTTCAAGGGGGTCCGGGATCGAAAGTTCACCATTCTTGTATCATGCTCCGTTTGATTTTGTCGATTTTCGGGAACAAAACAGTAAAAACTAGTTTTTGAATAAATAATTAGCATTAATTAATAAAATTAATCATTAATAGCAAGTAATTAATTAAATTTTACGTACTATATACTTAGAATTATAATCAATCGGAAAAAAAATCAAGGGCTTTGGGGGTCCGGACCCCAGGACCCCCTTGTGTGCGCCACTGCATATATGATACATTCAAATGTCTTCAAAATTTACCCGATATTGAAATTTCGGCTATTATCTTCTACATTCACAAATCCCTTTCCTCCTTCATTCATACTTTGCGTTTTTTATAACTATTCAATCTAATATTGGGCTTAATATTGATAGGCAGCCTATTTTAACAACCTTTATACCGAAGTTATGAAATTTTTTGAATCTATCGCATATATACTCGAGATTCTGCAATGAGTTCAACGAACCTTATTCCGTATAACCAAATTTCATCGATGGAAGTTTTGAAAATGTTAAGTATTAAATGATAAAAAAAAAAGTTACATTTAAATATAGAGTTGTAAAAAATTTGTATTTATCTCACAATAAATCCAAAATACAGATTTTTTTTATTTTAAATTACTACTTTCAACAATAAAATATGTTTACAAGAAATATTTTTAATGCATGGATTCAATGAAGCAAAAGTTGATCATGTTGAAAGAAAAATTTAAACTACGAATTAAACATGTTGATTAACACTATTTTAGTTCTGACTGATAAAAAATAGTACAAGTGATAAATTAGAGTGATATATGAAGCTCAATTTAAGACAAGTATTGGTTTTAGAGTAATGTTTCTCAATCCAATTAGCTCTAAGGACCAGTAAACTATTTTAGTGTTTAATCGCGGGCTAGTAAGATTATTATAGGAAAATAATGGTTTGCGGCCTGGCATCAGCACATGGACCGGCAAATATTTTTCGTGGATCGGCGACTGAGAAATAATATGTTATCTAAAACAGTTGCTGATTATTTATTTAAAAACAAATCTAAAGAGAAGGAGGGAGAGAGATAATGTTTACTAGATCACAGCGATTCTCTTAAACTTTTTCACTTGTGGCTCCTTTCTTTCGAGGTAGAAATTTTACGCTCATATACATACGAATATAATTTATATATAGCCCCATTCATTCTACGCAGGTATTCGTACCTGTGAGTCAAAGATTCATGACTAACGTGTCACGAGTTCGAGTCTATTACCGCTGAAGACTCTCCTTTTCAGAGGAGGCTGATGCCTGTTAAATACATCGACGCTCAAATGTCCTCCCGTTGGTGTGGCGTGGAAGTTAGGAGAGGGTGGTGCCATTTCAGGTGTCATCCTCGTCACTTGACCATGATTCAAACTTAGAGGTCTGTCACCAATAGCTTGCCTGCAACTTTTTAGTGCGATGTTTATATAACTCTTACTCACTCGTACCATCTCGTAATTTTATTTTATTTTTTTTACGCCAGATAAAGCATCAAATCTTAGTTATTGCAGAACGAAGATACTTAGGAGTATTTTAGAAAGTATGCTTAAAAAAAATTCAGTTGTAGTCCTAAACTAAAAATCATTAAACGGTTTTTTGAAATAATCAAGTCCTGCAGCTGTGTTGTTTGATAACTGGATTTTTTGTAGCATTCTATAGTAAAAGATTGGCATAAACCTTTTTTAAATAATATAAGTGTGTGTTGTGTATGTGTGTGTGACGCATGTGAAACCAATTTTCTTCATTATCCTCAAAACTTAAAGTGTTGTACTTTTCAAATTAAATTTCCAGGATCTTTAAATGATCAGTTACAGCTTTTGACATTAACTGTAAAAATTTTATAAAAATTTTCTGCTGTAGAAGGTTTTGTAATTTTCAAATATTTAAAAGTATCCATAGATAGCAATAATTTTTAATAAAATTTCGACTCTCCTCTTCAAATTTTATAACGAGACTAGCTATTTTGAGAAACCCTCAGTTAGATAGGAGATTATACGAATATTTACAAGTTTATTTGACAATCGCTTAACCATACAAATTACGCGATAGATGTACGCTTTTCTGTATCATGTGTACATTCCTTTTTTGTAGTTTTATCTCAGAATAATATTTCCAAAGAAAGAATAGAATAAATTAACTTCTTAAATCATGTCAGATTATTTATTGTACACAAACATTTTGTTTTAAATTGTTCATGTAGAATATTCAGTAGGATTCTAAAGTAGCCTTTCTATATAAGACAATATAGAATAAGTTAGTGTTTGAAACTTGAAGCGTTTTACCGTAGATTAGAGACAAGCGAAACTTTGATTGAAGTCTTGCAAGATAACTCTACTCCACTCTGCCGGGCTTTAGTTGCGAACCAAGCGGTTCGTAGACGATGGAACGAACAGGATGGCGTAAAAATCACTTTCGAGGTGCCATAATAGTATTGCTAATGCATGCAGTGTGAGCTGCAATAGTGTCTGGGAACGCTATTCATCTGCCCGGGGGTGTAATATTCCTTGTAGGGCAGGCCGATAACGTCAAGATGAAAAATCTTCTGCCAACTATCGGAGGCTTTCATTTTGAATGGGCTGCTCGCTATCTTCTCCAGCCTCGGGCGGGCTTCAAGTCAAGCTCAAGATTCGCCTTTCCTCTAGTATCCGGTATTCAATAGGTAGTCCTCTTTCCATCTTCCTATACAACACACAAGCTGTTTGGATGCACAGCCAACGCTCCGCTTGTTGCATTCTGCCTCTTCATTTTGTTGCGCCTAAAAAGACTTTAGAAAAAATCTCTTGCCTTTCATCCAGATCTTAAATAAGAGCTTCAGAGGGGAAAAAATGATTTTTGAATGGCTTAATCATATTTCTAGTGCTTTTATATACTTGTATTTTAGATGGTGGATGGTTTTGGTGTACATAGATATCTCCATTTTTTGCTCTCTACTTTCTCTATTCTTTTTTTATTCTTTCGAGTGTAAAATATTCTTAGAGGTAATATTGACTACATTAACCCTTTAACAAAAAGATTGAACAGAATGATGGTTTTATTTATTACGCTCCGATTGGGAAATTTAAGGCTGTTTTCGTCATATGTACGAGAGCGTGAACTTGACGCGGAGCACATTTTCGGACAGAAAAAAATGCCTCAATTTTTATAAAAATGTGTGACATTGTAACACATGTATTTGTTTATAATATAGTGTTTTTAAAATTTCAAAATATTTCATAAATAATTAGTTTTTCCTTGTAACATGTGAAGGTATAGCTCATTTAGCATTACGGTATAGGGGAAAAGTGCAAAACACATTTAATAAAAGAAAAAAATGTGTCAACTCGGATAAAAAGGAGCAGTATGATAAAATAAGTGATTCTCTACAGGATAGTGTAGCCAGAATATATAATATTAATGTTTGAGTACTTTTATATCTGAAAAAATATTCCGAATTTGGCCTCTATTCTGTAACGTTAGCCGAAGATAGCCTTAAGGCCATATAATTGCCCATCCCGATTTCCAAAGGATTGAATTATTTCGTTCAATGATATATTCTGATTTTCCCTCCTTTTCGTGGTAAGTCAAAATATTTAAGTACGAATAGGATAAAGTCGTACACAATCGTGGTATTTCATTTCGAGATTTAAATAACTAATTAAAATATTAATTTCCTCCTTAGCTGTTCAATCCAATCCCTTCATAGCGCGTCGTGCTTAATAAATTTGCTTAATAATAACAATAAGTTTGTGAATAAAATATTCTTATTCGAGTTTAAATTCATTGAAATTATGTAATAGAGAACATCTGAACAACTATGTCATTAAGTTGATTTTAGAAAAAAATCTGTTAGTAGGTTTGATTGTTGAATATGACTCAACCCAATATCATCTTTGATTTCATTGGAGTTTTTTGTAACACAAAAGGAGGTTACTGAATGCAATGCCTTTTGATTTTTAACACAACATACATAAGCAAACTCCTAAGATATTCCTCATATATTTATTTGATCATATACTTCAATTAAACTTCAGTTTTTCAAGGAACAGAATTAAATGCGAGTTGCAATTACTATAAATCAGTAAAAAGCGAAAAGTGGCATAAATAATGCTCTTCAAAACCTACAGATTTAAATGTTAAAAATTTATATTTAAAATTTTAAGAAAATCACCAAATGAGATAAACCTTTTGGGAAAGGAACATTTTTTGTATAATTTCGCAAATTTTGTTTTTAAATATATTTTTATTTAGCATGTTGAAGAGCATACTTTTCTAAAATTTTCAAACCTTTAAATATAATGTTTTTAACTATAATTATAAGAAAATAATTATACCAGTAAAGGATTTTTCGTAGTTAAAAAAATTAAGTTAAAAATTTGGAAGCATTTGTGAATTACTACGTAGGAAAACATACAATATATTTTTGAATTGATAATACCACAACACATACAACGGTTTCAGGATTTTATCTAAGAGATACCATATTTAATTATGATATTGTACATAATTTAATGTTCTTTACCTTAAACCAAATCAAGGAATATTTTTTGAGATAAATTAAAAAGTTTTTACAAATAGATAAGAAGACAGTTAAACAACAGAATTATAATTCAAAAGATTCATAAATACTATGACTTATGAGAAAGCTGTAGATAATTTTTTCAACAATTATCTTTTCAAACTGAAGTATTAAAAGTTTAATAAGAAGTCAATGAAGAACAATTTTATGTTTTAAAAAGTATTGAGGAGGATACAATAATATAAATTAAATTTGAAAATATATAATAGATAAAAAGTTGCATATATAAGCAGATGCAATTATATTTAACCCATTTGGTTTACATGATTTTAAGAGAAAATTGTCCTACTCGATGTTCAAGAATAATAATTCATCATAAACTCAAAATCTCAACAATTATACTGCAATCGAAGCAGTTAATTTGGAGTACCACTTCTATTAAAAGAAGAATTTGAGTTTAATAATTTATATATATATATATATATACGCGTCGCGATCGCTTTAAACAAATTTCATAATAGAACATTAATTAAATAATTTTTAAACTGCATAACATTATAAAGTAACAAGAAAAGTTCGAGAAAATGTAGTGAATGGAATATAAAAGCTCTCAAATTAAAACTAACAGAAACTGTTAAGTGCGACCTTCGATAAATTTTAATTATTATTACAAGACTTTTAACGTTGCGAAAGATCAATTATTGCTCTTTTGAGATAAGTTTTCTGGAAAGGTTATTACAAAAATTGAGTATAATATTACCCAAGATTATAGTGACTACTTTAATTATTTATATGGAAAAATAATATGTAATGCAATAACAATAATATGTATATATTCTACAAAGATACACACATACGCTGTAGCTTCTTTTCGTTTTAAATATATCTAATAACGTACGAATTTGTAATGTTTCTTTTACCACTAGATCTAAAACAAATGAGTTGTTTGAGTCTAATTGCTTGAAAATTGGATCTAATTCAATTTCCATCTTTATGAAAGTATGCTAAAGTATCAACTTTCTTACTCCAAATTAGTTTCCATAGGTTATTTAAATTGTCATCACTATAAAAACACTTATTTTTAATGAGTGTATCTAAAAAGTTATCTCTCAAAAAGGAGAAGAAGAGGCGGGGAATTTTTAAGCCATTTTTCTGATGTAATATCATATGCATACTTACAACCAAGTTATGATCATTATTCAGCGTTATTCTCCCCTCATTTTGTGTATGCTGATTAAAATTTGCAACTGACTATTTTCATTTGCTGTTAAAAGTTTCATACAACGCCTCTATTGAGCTGTATACTTAATATATAAATTTAAAATTGGCTCTTTTTAATTGAAAACATTACTCAGAGAAATATATTGGGTGTTCAAATAATCTCTTTTAGTTGTTATAGAAATTGCTCCAAAAAATTCAGTCAAATATTTTTTTTAACACTGTTAAACGTTTATAAAAATTTGATAAAAAAATAATATATAGGGATTAAAAGTTTTTCAGAAGGCTGTGTAGTTTATTTTTAAAATTCAATAATAATTTTTGAAAAAAAAAATTGCAAATTCTTAAAAAAATTTATTAGATTTTTAAAATTTTTATAAAAATTCAAAAGTTCTCATCATGCCTATTTAATACGTGTTTTGTTAACTTAAATATTTCTATTATGGTTAAATCATCAAAAAGCTTTTTATAGATGAAACACATAGCAATGAAATATTTTACTAATTACTTCTATTTCATCTATAATTGAATTCCATCATATCTGTTAAAAATCAATAAACAGTTATAACTTGTAAGTAAATATAAAAGATGTTTCTCTTTCATAAGAATAAATTCGTTAAAGAGGCTAATCATTATTCAAATTTAACTGCATTTTTCAATCCCTATCACACATAGTTGCCTCTTTCCTAATTTTTTTATTATTATTTTCAGTTTTTACGTAACAAATTATTCTGCAGCATAGGTCTGAAGATTTTGTCAAGTCTAGACGTATTTCTCAAGTTTAAATTGAAATTGTTTCTTTTTCAGCTTAAATCTTTAAATAAATAGATTTTTACTCCCCGTTTCAACAACTGTTGCATTTTAAATCTTTTTAACACAATGAAAAGTTAAACAATTGGAGTAAAATTCAGAAACTCAAATTTAAAAAAAAACAATTTTTTTCCAACCCAATTTTACATTTGATTATATATTTATCAGTGTTGATAATCACTATGTTTATGTTCAGAAACAATATATAAAATGAGTTTCGTAATGTAAAGAATGATGGATTTCTTTCAACTTAGATATTCTTTAATGCAAATGTTGTTTATAATTACTACAATGCATAGTGTAGTTCACAAAATGTATTGACTATAAACAACAAAGCATTAAGAATCTACAAAAAATTTTTTTCAACATTTATGGCTTAAGAACAGATTTCACTAAAATGTTATATTCTTTTTTCACAGATTCAATTTAAACTAAATATTTATCAGAAAATTTTATGTACATTTTTTTAGGTCCAATTGCTTAATTTTTTGCATACCTTTCAAATATTTCTTTTATTTTAAAACATATAACGAAATAGATATAGAAGTGTTGTAGAATTTTTGTATGACTATTCACAATAGCATGAATTTGTATTAGTCAATCAAGGAATTTTTCTATTATGTTTTTCATAAATTCAATTGCAATAGCATTTTAATAATTTAATTTGGTTTCTGTTACGTAGATCTCTTTACGATTAAACTATTACTATTTTTCGGAGAATTTGTCTGTTTCAACCACACCGAAAATCTTAACGATTTTTTTTTCATAATTTTTCGTCCTCCTGTATAAAAGATTTAAAAGATTTTGAAAATATTACTTTTTAGCTTAAGCAGAAAACTTTGAAAAATTTCCAAATATTGATTAGAGAGATTCATTTCAACTCATACAGTGTATTTGAACGATAGAAGAATTTGCACCTGCTTGTTGTTCAAATTCAAACATCATTAAAATTTTTTAATTTACCTTAATTTTTATCTAAATAATCCTCTTAATAATGAAATTAGCAGTATTTTCTTAGAATATCCATGTCGCCAAAAGCCCTAATGTAGCTGAACAGTGCGACGTTAATATTCAATCAATCAATCAATCTTAGAATATCCATGGCAACCAAACGCTAATTGTGAGATGGACAGACTTTGACTCAGACGTCGCATAAAGTCCTACTCTTGGTTTTATTGTGACCCGCATTATAACATATAAGTGTACTTGAGGTAACATTTTTGTCGCTTGAATATAGGTTAATTTGATAAAATACAATCATTAGATTATAGAATATTTTTCTAATTTCAAATGGTTGTTGTGAGCTTCAGGATAAAGAAAGTGCTGAAAGATCAAAAGATATATTCCTTCAGATATTATTTTTCTGTTTTAAGAAAATCAAAACATTTGCTAAATTTATTCATCAATCGTTGTTGTTGCTTTGCACAAAAACGCATCCGCATTAACGAGAACTGTCAAGGTTAAGAAGTGGCGTAGTAAATATGTAAAAATACAATCTGCTAAATTTTTGGCATGAAGTGTCAATAAAATGCAAACATATAGCCCCTTTAACACTAGAATGACTGAAACTCAGTATATACCTATATTGCCCAAAAGCAGTCAAACTGAGTACATTGTGAAATAATGATTAATGTGTAAAAAAATTTGTTTAAAATTAACTTTTGATATTTTTTACATTATTTACAGTCATATAACAAGTTATTAGTAAATATTAACAACAACAACAACAAAAAATTACTTCACTTGGAAATAAAAATGTAGTCTAAAAAATTCTTAGAAATTGTGCATTATATATGTAATTGCTTTTCTAACTGAAATTAAAAAGCCGTCGAAATGACTTCCTTGGGCAATCTAGTGTTAATTCAAAATATATTTCTAAAAAAACTTTGCGAGCTTTAGATTTTTTTTTCTCTTTTGTAGTCATGTAAAAAATAGAAATTAATGAAGATTTAGAATATAATACTGTTTAAATCTACAAAAAATCTTGAAATAAATATTATTATATTATAAACATGAGCAGTACAATAACATTTATTTTTAGTACATTCATTTATTTTTAGTGTCTTTCGTGATATTTGGACGATAATTTTCCTTTTTTTTTTCGGGGAGGGGGTTTCTTAAAAAATGTATGCCATTCATTCATAAAGCATCCACGCGGTCCTTCAAAACAGGCCTATACATTGTTATTCAAAAAATGTTCCTTTTTCTCTCTCCAAGCCATTACGCTGGGGAGAAAAAGCCCCTCTTCCCCATCTGCAACAAGCACTCACCCCGTTGTTGATTCAATTCCCCCGACAGGAATACAAGGGATGACCAGCTTTCCGTCCTAATGACTTGCACCTAAACAGTAGAAAGGAATGATTCTTCCGACGTTTGATGTCCATTTTAAATGAGGACCATTCCGAAACGGGAGCCGCTAAATGATTTGTTGAAGCCTTCTGTTCTAACGACACTCGACCCTAATTAACACGCCCGGACGTGCTTATTAACGTGAAGAGATTTCCTATCTAAATGGTGAAGAGCGCTTCCAGAATTCGTCCCAATTTTTCGTTTCCAACTGCCTATCTCGATTTGAGAATTTCCACGCAATAATTAATGGTTCTCTCCGCTTTTGAGTTCCCCACAGTGATAAAATCGTTCCACTCCAATCTCCCCCATGGTTGTTACCATGTGCAACCACCCACATATTATGGCGAAGGTGTTAAATTCCACCCTCCACCCTGTTTTCACGTCTCGTTTTTTAACTGCCGATTAATAATGCAGTTTTACAGTCTTAATATCCCGCTTATTGCGACTTTTTTTTTCAATTTTTTTTTCGATATATATGCGTTAAATTTGATAGGTGGTTTGGAAATGATACTATCAAATCAGTTTTTTTATATTATTTTCTTATCGTGGAAATGATTTTTTTTAAAAATATTTTCGTTCCTAATATGCATATATGCTACTTTAAATTTTTAATAAAAAAGGGTAATTTTTTGATACACTGATAAATGTTTTCCGTACTTATCAATTTTGTAGGATGGATGAATTGAATTACCGTAAAAGATCATGCAAACTGGAGTATTTACAGACATATATATTTTTCATTTGGTTTACATAGTTGCTGATTTTATTTAGACTGATGAAATTTCCCCATGGAGTGGGGATTTTTTCAAAAAAAAAATAATAACCGGGAGAAAATGTTATGAGCAATTAAATATTAACTTGTTGTAAGACTTCTCTTCGTTTTAAATTGATTTAAATGTAAAAAGTAACTGTTTAATATATTCCGAGAATTATGAGAGAAATTACACGTAATAATATTTTTTAATCCTAATTTCTAAACGTACCCCACAATTGTTGAATATTGGCTATATAATTTTAATAACAAAATTTAAATCATACGAATTTTAAGAATCTAGAATTTCTTTTAAAAAATATTGCACACAAAATCATCACCAAAAGTTTTATTCATTTCAAAAGTAGTAACAAAATAGACCACTATTCACAAATTTTAAAATTAATGGGCTATTGAAGCACAGTTAGTTGCAAAGCTAAATCACTTTATCAATAAATTTGAATTAAAATGCGGATTTAATTCAATTCCATTTTGAATTATAATTTATTTGAAAACAAACTTATATTGTAATTGCTTTTAAATATTCACAAATATTCGTATTTATGAAATTCGGTTGAATATTTCTGTAATTGAAATAACTTCTTACAACCTTCATTAAAAAAAATATCTTAATTCGCATAAAACATGTGCTTAGAAATCCTACAACTGAACAAAGAAGCACTTCCCAGGAATATTGTATTCAATAATTAGATTTTCTTTTGAATTTTATAGTAATATTAAAATAATTAAAAATAATAAGAGATAATGAATACTAAGGTAATGGAAAAAGTATAAATGATATAAATATATGGGTATATTCTAATACTGTTGGTTCTGCAAAAAGAACTCGTAAACTAATTACTTAAAAAGTAGATAATTTTTTGAAACAAAATTATGAACGAAAGATTATAAATATCATTACATCTCTCGGTGTAATCTTAAAATATTTGTTTTCTACGTAAAGCACACTTAAAATAATACAATTCGTTATTGCGAATTATATTAATTTCATTAAAATATTGCACACAATTAGAAACTCACAATGATCCTGTTTTGTAAAAAATAAGTTTTTCCTCTGTTACTGAAAACAAATATAATATTTTGTTGAATCTCTTGGCATAAATTTCTATCTTCGTTTAGCTTTACAAAGTGATTAAGATATATTCACGGACATTTAACTCTATACATAATAAACATTCTTTATGTATAAGAGAGAATTTTTTTTATTATATTATGAACAATACACTGATCATTTTAAGTTTTAAAATTTTTTATGTGAATATATATATATTTTGATAAATCTTAAATAATTCTATTTCTTGTAAAATGCAGTTCAAAAGTTCAGTAAGAATGATGGATATATATAAGTTTTATGTTAGACTGTTTAATGCTTTGATAAAAATTAGCGCAATTACACCAAAAATATCTGACAAGTTTATTTACTTTACATCTGACAAGTACACTGGTGTGCAAAAATTAAGGACGAGACGGTTTTTTCAATATAACTTTGTACAAAAGCTTTCCAAATCAACACATTTAAGGGGACTTGGCACCCTTTGAGCAAACTTCTTTATTTACGTATTTAAAAATTATATTTTAACATTTTGTACAATGTTTCTATTCAAGAAAATGTTACCAGATGAAAATTTTCATTTATTATTCACACAATTTTAAAAATTTAAATTTTTTGAAGAAAATTGGGAAAATTTTAAAATCCTCCTTTGTAAAAATTAATTTTTTGACCTGAAATTTTTTTATAATATTCTTATGGATGTTTTTAACAACTTTATGGATCGATTTTAGAATAACTTCATTCGTTTTCGAGAAAAAAATAAAATGTTGATATACAGGCTAAAAATCAACGAAAAGCCAACATGTCTTACATTTTATTTTTTTTTAAAAAAAATATTCAGTTTATAGCAAAACGAATCCCTAATTTTATTACATACTTTATTTTTAACACGCAGGAAAAAAATTGAAGTGATTGGTAAATAATTGTCGAAGGAGTAGCATTTTGAATGCACTAAGGTTTCGAAAAACACAAACTGAGAAAAACCACTTTAAAGTTTATAATTCTGAAAAATAATTATTATAAGCTTAATTAAACTTAAAATACCACTTTAAGATATTACTTATACGTTTTTCTTTAAAATAATTGCATTTTCATATGTTTTCAACCCACACATTTTTATAAATGATCAACTTTTTAGAGAGTACTAATTGCACAAGAAAACTCAAGAAAAACTTAAAAATTTTTTTTTTTTTCTGTCACGACAGAAATTTTAGCTGTTTTTCTCCTTATAATATTAAAGTATTACATTTGTATGAAAAATATATCAGGAATAAGAACTGAAATTATAAAATTATTAATATAAAATGCCTTAATTTAAAAATTCTACATGCACACCTTTCACAAGGAAGAAAAATTACATTATTGTATTGCCTCGGAAATATTCTGCTTTTAATACTACACATTCTTTTTTATAGTTATTATTTCTATTTATAAAATAGATTTTTTTTTTTTATCATAACGCATTTTTTAGCTTTTTTTTTTTTTTTCTAAAAGGGAGTGTGGCTGAATTGCCTAATTTGTTTTCAAATGAAGTTTTATTCAACTTCTAACTTTCCGACATGCACAAGTGATATATCAATCGAAAGATAATAATGCAAAGAATAAGATTAAATGAAAATTAAAAAAACGACAGGTTTGTGATTTTTAGGGTACCAAGTCTTCTTAATACCGTAAGATCCCCAATACGTAAGGACATGTGTAATATGTAAGCAACACTTACTAAAAGAGAAATCAGAGGGATAAAAAGAAGCTTGATTGAAAAAGTAGCATGGAGCGCAATGCGACTGAAGGCCGAAACATCCCTGTGATGGGTGTCCAGCAAGAAACATCCGGTCTTTAGTAGGGGATATGATCTCCCCTGACTGCTACGCAGGTTTCACAGCGTCTGCCTATGCTGAGAATGAGGGTGTCAATGAGTTGTTGAGGCATTGATGCCCATTCGTCTTGCAGCGCCAATCGAAGCTCCCGAATCATTACTGGTGGTAAGGTACGAGCTGCCAAGCGTCTGCCTAGAAAATCCCATACATGCTCGATGGGATTGAGATCCGGAGATCGTGCCGGCCAAACCATACGTTCAATATCCTCACTCTCTAAGAGCTGTTCGGCAGCTACTGTGCGATGACATGGTGCATTGTCGTCCATGAAAATGAACTGCAGACCCATAGCGCCTCTAAAAAGACGCACATATGGAAGAAGAATCTCGTTACAATAACGGGTCCCGTTGACTGAATCTGCGTCGAAGATGTGAAGGTCTGTACGACTACCAAGCATGATGCATCCCCAAACGAGAACACCGCGACCTCCATACCTGTCCCTTTCAATGATGTTCGAGGGATGATTACGGCTTCCCCGCTCTCTCCAGATGAGTATGCGATGAGAATCGATACTCAAACTGAATCTGCTCTCATCTGTAAAGAGTACTCGTCCCCATTCACTGTCTCTCCAATTCCGGTGTCCCCGGCACCACAGAGAACGCCTTCTCCGATGGGCAGGCGTTAAAGGTACACACCGTACAGGGCGTCGTGCAAACAGACCACCACCGTGCAGTCTTCTAGCCACGGTAAAACGCGATATCGGTCGTCCAGTCGCCTGTGTCGTGTGTCTAGTGATTTCTCCCGCTGTCTGCCGCCTGTTTCTTCTGGCCTGTAAGACAATGTACCGGTCATCTGCGGGTGTGGTTCCTCGTGGACGACCACTACTGAACCCCCGGATAGCTGTTCCTGTAGTTTGAAATTGTCTCTAAAGTCGTGAAACGATGCTGTGAGCAATTCAGAACTCTGCAGCCACACTTGTCACACTGCGGCCTTCCTCTAACTTCCCAATGATTCGACCTCGGGTAAAAGCATCAAGATGTCGTCTAACAGATTGATTATTCGCCATTTCTCGCTGAGGCAGCAACTCGATGTGATTTTAACTGCTATACGGCGTGCAATCTCTTTGCCAGAAATACTGATCTTACACCGACAACATGCTTTATACTACTCAGACACTCCCCCATTACGTCTACCTGCATATCTGCGCATGTGCTACCGTACATCACCGTACTTAATCTCCTGATTGGTCTTTCTGTCCGCTCTGCCTCTTCGTTCAGATGATATGCTACTTTTTCGACTTCGTCCTTAATTTTTGCACACCAGTGTATATATGTAATGAAAAGAATGATGGGTAGATTTAAATATTCCACAAATGAGAAGGAGCTCAAACTCTTAAATTGATTAATTGACTTAAGTCAAAGAATTCGTTAATTACCGATAATGTTTTAAAAATATTGGGGTTTTTAAAAGTGATTTAGTTTATAATTAACAAAATAAACTCTTTTGGTGATGTTATTTTTATTTTTATTCTGTTTTCAAGAACTTTTGTGTTATTTTTCCTATATACCTCTAAGTACCATAGATGTATACTTTTTTCCCTCTTTCGATAGTTTAACTACTTGCAAATTTTAATTTCATATAACTTCTTTTAAAACTTAAGTAAGGGAGTAAGTAATTTTTAAACTTCGCATTCTAGAGCAACACGAAGGTCATAGGTGACGAGCCTTTTAATTTTGAACTTCAAAACACAAAATTAAAATTTTCATTTCATGCCTGTAAAAGCCAATTAAAAACTGCCTTTATTTAATAAATCCCTTTAAAAAAATGACCAGCGAGCGTAACCTATTTATAGTTCTGCCTTCTAATGAAGTACGGTACAAATTATCAATGGATGTTTTTACATAGATTATAAACTTATTAGTGTACAAAGCACACTTTACATCGTAAAAATCCTTGAAACAAACATGCAGATACAAAAAAAAGATACTTAAAAATTTTTCTTTTTTTTTCTCTTTCTGGGAAAATAGGTATTGAAACTGTAAAAATAAGTCAATCTAAATTTTATTGTGTATATAAAAGAATAAAAATGGACGTGCGGCCACAAATGTCAATTTTAACAAAGCTATGTATTTTATTCTTGCATTCGATACAAATGAAATTTCTTTATAATTTTTTTTATTTTTTCATTTGAGAAGCATTTTATTTGAAGGACTTAATATATTCACAAATTAAAACATTTCATACATTTAAATTCCTTCAATCCCTCATAACATTGAAGAGTTCATATAAGTTTTCTCTTAATATCTCTTTTATATAATTTTGAGGTTTAAGGTATCTGACTACGTTCGGAACCATGATTTAAAAAAAGCGCAAAATGGATAATTTTCATGATATTTAGTATCACTTAGATTAGAATACATATATAAAATTGTTTTAAGGACATTTTGACAAAAAAAATTATTTAAATACAATATTTTGGCAATAACCTTTTCTCAAAATGTTCTCCTTTTATAAAAAATGCTTTTAAAATAATAATATTTTGCTTATATAAAGTGAAGAGTTCTCCAGAGAGTCTGAAATATTTTTTTGAAAAATTCACATTATTTTCATTACAACCAATTGAAATAATTAACGGCGTTTTTTTTTAATTTCTCCCCTCTTTTGTCGTAAAACATGGATATACCCACTTCTAAGTTATATATTTCAAAAATTCTAGTTGAGCCTTTGTACAGAGGTCTGAGCTATATACAGGCAAAATATTATAATAGAAGCATTTTTCACAAAAGGAGAATATTTTGAAAATGGGTCATTCTATGCTCATTTTTTGTCACAATATTGTACTTAAATAATATTTTATTGTAATAATATTCTTAAAACAATTTTATATACATTTTCTAATCTAAGTGACACTAAATATCTATACATATAAATAAAAATGAAGTGTCTGTTTGTAATTTGAAATTAACAGCTTTTTACTAAATGCATTTAAATGTATTTACGGTACTTACATGAAAAAATCAATTTTTAAAATTTTTGTCTGTCTGTCTGTTTGTTCCGGCAAATCTCTGAAACGACTGGACCAATTTTGACAAAACTTTCACTGGCAGATAGCTAATGTTATAAGGAATAACTTAGGCTACTTTTATTTTAGAGGAAAAAAAACTAGGATTCCGAGAAAATTAAGTTAAACCCAATGAAATAGGGAGCAAAATCCGATTCAAATAGGGATTATTTATTTCAATAGGAATTATTTTATTTTGCGAGCTTTCTGTCTCAATAATTTCTGCAGTTATATCAAACTTTTTTCTTTGATTAGGTTGCTGCCATTCACGACATTTCCCGTTCACGTCTTGATCCTAATGATTTTACAGTCCTTAACTGCATTGTCAAAGGTCATGCGTCCCTTTCACCCCCTTCCTTGTGGCTGCGTTTGTGTTCGCGTTTCACCCTAGTTGCTACTTAGACCTATTTTGATCCTAAAGATTTTAGTCCTCACCCCATCCACAGTGCCAAAGGTCATGCGTCCCTTTCACCCCTTGCTCAACAAAAAGCAGAGAAAAAAATAAAACAAAAAAGAAACATAGATTCATAAAGTAGATGAAAAGTTTTCGTAAACTCTGCGAAGTGAATAAACACACTTTTTTGTGTGTTAAATTCCACGTGGACGAAGTCACGGGTAACAGCTATTTAACATAAAATAAATGCATCAGAAAGTAACATTAACGTATTTATATTACACATCCAGATAAAAATTATTTACACTATTTTTAGCGTTTATTGCACAAAATTTTTAACGATGTGTTACTTTTGCTGAGCAGGTAAGTGTTTTCAAAAATAGACCCACAAGAAAGTTACGGTTCGTCATAAATAATAATAACAACAATAAAAAAAATCAGCAATTATATCTAAAGACTTAAAATTTAGCAAATATGGTTTTTTTCGTTCAGCTGAGTTCTGTAAAAAGCTTTTTCTTTTGTTTAATTTATACAATTAACGTAACATTAACTCATTATAAACTTCTTTATCCTTCAGTCTGTATTTTTCAATTTTTAAATTCATCCGAGCGAGAAGAACGGGTACACCAGCTAGTCATAAATATTATCCATTTATACGCTTTTGCAAAATCACGGTTCCGAACGTAGTCGGATACCTTAATACGAAAATATAACTTCTAATGCATAAAATTTATATGTATATTAAAAAAAATTGAACTTTTTAACTTAGACCGTGAATTATTATAACTATACATTACCATACACATTTTTATAAATATATATCTGTGATCTTGTACATACTTTATAATATTCCCCTTTTTTTAAATCAGCATGTAGACTATTTTGAAATTATAAAAGAACAGATGATCTAAGTTTAGACCAGAAAATCTTGCACAAGTAAATGTTTAATATATTTTATTAAATTTAAGACATTATTTCTAATTAACACATTTTTTGTTTGTTTCTAAGTTAAGCATACTTAACTCTTTTTACATTTAGGGTTTAGTAGTTTTTAAAATTTAGGTTTGATGTATTTTTAAGTAAGTTTTCATTGTATGTATTATTTGCTAGTGTATTATGAAAGTAAGAATTATTTATGTGTTCAAACTTTTCGCTTGAGAGTATCTCTACAAAATTATATTATTTATAATTATTAGTAGCTGTTAAAATTATTTTTTCGAATATCCTTTTCGGATAACTTTTTCGATTTAGAGAAATATTTACCATTAAAATTTCATAAGTTAAATAAGAACAGGAAGAATTAAATGTGATATTAATTTTGTGTCACTATTATATTTTAAGGGCCTTAAAATAAATTGTTATTTGTGTTAAGTCAAAAAATATTAAAATTAAGTCTGTTTTTTTTGCATATCTTTTTATGCTTCTAGAAGCTGGTGTACTAAAATTATAAATTGAATTAAAGATGAATTTGTATGTTCATGACGGTTACGAATTATTTCCATTATAGTAAAATATCTCAATTTTTGTTTAAAGTAGTATTAAGTGGTATATTCCTTGCAATATTCCTGTAATAATTCCTTCCTAATATTTATAAGAGAGAAAAAATGAATATTAGTATGCTATATCCTTTTTAAAGGCTGTTTTCGGCATATGCACAAGAGCGTGAACTTAACACGGAACTCATTTTCAGACAGAAAAAATGCCTCAATTTTTATAAAAAATTGTGATATTAGAACTCATGCATTTGTTTATAATATAGTGTTTTTAAAATTTCAAAATATTTCATAAATAATTAGTTTTTCCTTTTAACATGTAAATGGATAGATAATTTAGCATTGTGGTATAGGAGAAAAAATTCGAAACACATTTTGTACAAAAAAAAGTGTGTTAACTCGGATTAAAAATGAGTAATATAATAAAATAAGTGATTCTCTACAGGATAGTGAGGCCAGCATATAATATTAATGTTTGAGTACTTTTATATCTAAAAAAGTAATCGGATTTTGGGTCCTATTCTTTAACATTAGCCGAAAACAGCCTTAAAAAATCAAACATGCTATTCTAGTTATTGCTTCGTAATGTTAAGTCTTCAAAAATAAAAAAATAATGTTTTGCTGTAAGGAATTATTATTCTGATTCATAAAAAATAAATTTTTAAAAGTAATATAACTTCGAAAATTAACATGGTAGACTTAGTACTCATTTTTTTTGTCATGCGTGAATTTTAACAGTCTATTTCATTTTTCTCTACTCAAAGAGATAAATATTATTCGAGCTACATAAATATTCCGTTAAAATAACGACAATCTGTTAACCGAAACTGAACAACCGCCAACAGAACTGGAATGAAAATGATAAGAGAAGTATTATCTCAAAACGATTGCTTTTCATCGTTTCCTGTATTAACGATTGCTCAGATTTCAACATTGGATTCGAAATACTTCTGAATTGTTTGAATTCTTTTTATAACAAAATAGAAAGAGATGAAGAATTTGTTTTTACGTAAACATATGAGTTTATTTCTTTATCGGAAGAAATAAAAAATTACAGGAAGGAATATATAGATACATATATTTTTTTTATTTGTCTCAAATTTTATAATTGCTTTCATGACAATTTCGAGTTTTTAATTGGCTTAATTTTTTTCTGAATAATTATTTTTTAAATAAAGAAGTAGGGAAAAAAGTTTTGTTATTAGAGTAAATAAAAATAATAATAAAACTAACAGCTTCCCGCATTATAAATTTTTGTTTTCTTCTTTAAAAGTTAGAAAAGTTAAAAAATATATTTCTGGGGTAAAGAATTAATTTTTTTTAAATTACAATGTTAAAGTCATACCACACATATTATTTTGAAATGAAAAATTTGAAAATATGATGATAATAACAGTAAAATTCTACATATAAACTGTGCGTAAAATCAAAATGCACTTTTTGCTGTGATTAATTCAATATTAAAATTTTTGCATTTTTAATTTTTGTCGAATCTTTACTCTGGAAACAAAGATTTTATTTAAATAAATAGTAAAATTATTATTTAATGAGAAAGAATTAGTATTTCAATTTAGTAAAAGGCGTTTTATTGCTATCGTAAGTATAAGCGTCAGAAATATATTTTTTTTAAATACTGGTATTATAATAGAAATAGATTGTGTATTTAACATGTCATCAGGTAACAACTTTTAACAATACCGCATTATTTTAATCAAGTATACATAAATTTTTATAAAAATATAACGAGTTTATTGTCTTGTATTTTAAAATATATTTATTAAATTACAATTTATTCTGTTCAAATAAGAACAGAAAATCTCATTCAATATTCATATATTACATAGCTTTCGTTTTAATTACCATTCCATTTCTAAAATAAAAAGGCATTTAACTTTGTATGAAAATTCTATATCATTAAATATAAATAATTATTTTTATATAAATATAAGATTTTTAAAGATATAAGATATTAAGTTTAGTACGCTAAAATTTATATTAATTTTTTCGGGGATTTTAAATAGGCTAAAATGTTTTGTAATGAAAATTTAATGATTTTAAATGGGATAAAAATGAATAAACTCATTTCAAAGTCCACTAAAATCTAGCTTAATTTGAAGGAAAACATTAATATTTATATTTTTTCCCCTAAAACGCTTTTTATCCCCAACACTACAAGAGCAATATTTATGTAAATCGCGTACTTCATGTTTTTAAAAAACGAAGCAACTAACTAAATAAAATACTTTAAAAAAATTTCTACTTCTCATCAGAAAGCTCCAAAGCATGGCGCGAGGCATTTCTTATTTCAATATATCGAAACTACAATTTAAAAAGCTCTCCATGATAAAAAAACACACACACACACACAGAAAAAGAAAAACGTTTTTGTTTGTTTGAGATTGAATTGAGTGGAAATAATGAAAAGCATGAAATTATTCAGCAATTGGGAGAACGGATTAGACATTATCTTAATTCCAGTAATCTTATACGTCAGCTTAGCAAAATCTTTAATATCAATACGCAGTTTAGTGACTTAATTTCTTGTATTGTATGATATACAGTTCATTGTCAATTTTTAAAATAAACAATCCAATAGAATCGGCTTCAAATATTTTTACATATAAAAAATCGACATTATTTTTTGTGGTCTATCTCTTTCAGGCTGAAATCCAAGTTCATGAAAAAAATTTGTCCTGAGAGTAAACATTTTATCCACTAATATGTTTAATGTAATTATATTGATTAATCCATAAATTATCAAAATTACAAGACAATTCCTTGTGTATATATATATGAAAGTGAACCGACATAACTTAGATTTAATATTTGGTACATCCAATCCCTATTATCATATTTCTTTTATCATTATAAAGAACGGATTATTACTATCGCCAAAAGTGAAATTACTCAACCAATTTGATAAAGACAGAGTTTAATACGCAATTTTTTCTTGATCTGTTAAAATTTGCCACATTTGCATTTCGAAAAGAATGATTTATAGCAGTATTGCGATAAAAGTCCTTTATTTGTCAATCATCAAATACTCTCCTTTTTTCTTATTTTAATTCAATTTTATCTCTTAAAACCTTCATATGATTTCAATTTGAAAACAATTTAATGCTTCACAAAGACGTGTGACTAGGCGTGTTAAATCGCTGGTTTTCATTGCTTCTTTATAGTGAATGCCCACATTGATTTGATGTCGCGAAGAGAGTTCCTAATTTTTTTTACTTTGGAATAATACATTTTCATATTTTTGTAAATTCTTCTTTTTGAAAGAAAAATTAATAAAGAATCGTGGACAAAGTTACATCTGACACGATTCCACATTTCTTTCCCAACAATAAGAAATATTAAAAACAATTTCTTTAATTTAATATTTGTCGCATATTTAAATTTTTTTTTTCAAATTTTACATTGCTTAAAACAGCTGCAAAGTATTACATATTCATTAATTAAAACTATCCCGACTTTTACCGGAAAAGAAGGATAAATTAATTATAACTTTAAACTTTTCTCCCCAGATGTCATATAAAAGGACTTCACATTTTTCAATAACTGAAAAACTCTATATCGAATTAAATTGTCGGCCTTTCTCTCAGTTATTAATTAGAACACTGTTGCTTTATTTTAAACAGATGTAATATAGATTTTATTTTTATTGTAATTCTAAGTTTAAAGACTTACACCGTACAATTAAACAATACCTGGAATACTAGTTCCTGAAAATATTTTATGATAAAGAGCAGAAACTCTTTTTTTTTTCCTGTTTTTTTTTAAAAATAACTTAATGAATTTCATTTAAAATAAAACTCGTGTTACTTAATTTTAGGAAGTCATTATTAAAACTTTAATTTTAATTAACAAAACATTTAAGATGATTTTTCGAAAGCATTTCATCGCTTAGAAAAAGTTGTTGATAATAAAATGCAATTTGAGAAAACGGAATAAAAGCTGGAAATTTAGATTCACTCTTTTCTTTCTTTCTTTCTTTCAAGTTCTTTTGTTTTAATGGACTTTATATATTTTGAGGCTGTTACATGTTCTTTATTCATCCAAGCTCCCATATTATCACATTTTTTCTAACTTTCTATAATATTTTCGATAAAAACGCAAATAAAGATGTAATATTAGAGACAAAAATTTATGCAATTACTGTACGTCAACAGTGATCATAAATTGATAGGAAAATTTTCAATTCTAATAAACAATTTCAGTGCAAATATTTTATTTTAAGTTTCTCTCAAATAATTGAACAAGTCTAAAGCACCCTAAAAATTCTTTTTCCTAAAAAAGTAACTAATATTAACCATTGATTCTAAAATGGGGATTCGCTTGTCCCTAGTGGTACCCAGACATTTTTCGGGAGCTGCATGAATTGCTCAGGAAAGAATAAACAATGCCTAATAAATGAATAAATATATATAATTTATAAATATTCTATGTTAGGGAAGAATTCGATTTCGTTTTCAACCAAGATATATGACGAGCCACATGTCATTTCAGTGAAAATTAAAATGCAAGTCAAAATATTGCAATATAGTTAAGGAAAATTGTCTGCAATCGCTTGCAAAAATAATCATAGGTAATAATTTTACACATGCAACATTATTATTTTTGCGAAAATTTATTCGAAGGCAAGTTATTAAATAGAAGTCTCAAATATTTTCTGGAGTAAAAAAAAAGTCTGTGAACATCAAGAAGTTGTTAAAAATTAGAATGTATTAATACTAACTTATCTCTCTCTCTCTCTCTCCATAATGTATTAAAAGAAATGAATTATGCATTAAAGGAATAAGCCCCAAATGGGAAAGTTATCCCGAATATCATTTAAAGAAATACTGTACTAGTATTGTATAGGACTAGTACTATTACTGTATATATAGTTTACAGTACTACCAGTAGCGCACACAGGAATTTTTCAAGGGGGTGTCCAGGGTTGAAAGTCCATCATTCTTGTATCATGCTCCTTTTGATTTTGTCGATTTTCGAGAAAAAAAACTAATAATTGAATAAATAATTACTATTAATTAATAAAATTAATCTTTGATAACAAATACTTGATTAAATTTATTTTACGTACTGTATAAGAATTATAATCAATCGGGGAAAAATCGAGGGCTTCTTGGGGGTCCGGACCCCTAGGACACCCCCCTTGTGTCCGCCACTGAGTACTACTACAGGATACTATATATGTAAATTAAATTGGATATAATCTAAGTATACTACCCTTGCTTATCAAATTATGCGCTCTTTATCGCTTATTGATAGTTGCCGTTATAACGGTATTATTTCGCGGGAATTTTCGTTTTATACAGAAACTTTGTTGCGATTTTTAACTTTAAGATTATAATAAAAGTAATAACAAGAACAAAAAAAAAGAGAAGGGGTGATAAAAAAATAAAAAGAATAATTCTAAAAAGATTATATATATATATATAGATTCATTCGAAGGACCACTCTTAATGGTTTTGAGCTTCTAAGACTCCCCACCTTCGGCTTAACGACTAGGCGAAAGTCTTTGGACAAGTTATACCTTTCCGCTTATTCCAGGCAGATCTGCCTTTGACAGATGCATGAGGAGTTCAATAGTTTTCCCGGTCTGCGGCTGATGTACGGACGAAAATGCAATCGGGGAAAGTAGGGGTTTCGCAATATTACACTAAATTTACTTATACCGATAATGAGCATCAATTATTAGAACAGGGAGGCTATAATTTGAATCCTAAATAAGTTATGTACAATAAGGAATAATACATAAAGGGATAATTAATTTAGCCGAAAGGTGTCAATGAAAATTATTACAGGAAGCAGAAATATCGGAAAATTAGACTGGAATATTTGTATTTAAAATATTCATATGTAATAAATTTACCAGCTTGTTTATTAATATGAGAGGGACATAAGGTGAACATTAAAATAGCAATAAAAAAATTCCGTAAGAGATTTGACAGTGTTTGTGAGAATCAAGATGCTAATCTCATTTCGTTCCGTGTAAACCAGTGAAAGCCATTTAACGTAATTTAGACTTTAATGTTAGCTTTTAAGTTCAAACTAAATAAATTATTTAACAAAAGGAATTTTAATTTTAATAAAATTAAATTTTTAATTAACTTGAATTTTTTAATAAAATTTATATATATATATATATATATAGTAATTAAATTCTAATGGTTTAAAGAATAGAAAAAATTTAGTGCATTATATATATATATATATATATATATATATATATTACGATGGTATTAAAATGTTATATTTGAAGTTTAATTGAACTGAAATGAAAAGGAAATTCTAGATTACAATAGAGATTATGTAAATGTAAGTATTCTTAAAAGAGATTCAGTTAGAATGCAAGAATTCCAATGAAAATCAGATAGTTTATTATTAGTACCTCCTAAGAGAGAAGTAATACCATTACCAAAAAGTTAAAATATTATACATAACGTTCAGGAGAAGTTATTTCACGATTCCCCAATTTTTATCTAAAAAAGTTCAATTGAAGTAGAATAAGCGTAATGCAAAAAGTTGGGATGGGGATGCGAATTGGTATAAAAGGTCTCGTTTATTTTCATAGAACCACCTTCTCAACTTTGCAATTCTCATTAAAAATTTTAGATGCGATTTCTTTTTAAGTTAAATTACTATATTTTGGTAAATGTTCTTTAGATTGGATTGGGGGACTTGGGATTTTAAAGCATTTTCTGTAATCAAAGCAACTTACCAGCCCATAAATTTAAATTAATTCAATGTCATTGCCGTATTTTAAAAAATGCTTGTGTAAACCATCCATATTTTTAAAAGTAGGTATAAGGAAAATCAAAAACCTCAACAAATATTTCACACGTAAAAAATTAAACATCGCAAAGGTTATTTATAAAAATGTGTGGCAAATTGTATTCGATATAAAACAAAGAAATGTAATATTAATAAAATTTCACGAGGTTTTATTTTTCCTTATCTAGCATCTAGGTGATCATCCTATAGATTATCGAGATATAGATCTTTTTATACAAAGGAAATAAAATTATCACTTTGATTCTTTTTGTTTAGTAAAAAGAAAGGATCACTTATTTATTTATTTTTTTTTAAACAAGTATCAAAAGATTATTCCAGAATTTCGAAAATGTTTAAGTACAAATTTCGTACAAAAAAAATCAGGTATTTGAATATTTCAATATAACATTATTTTCGTATTTTTTTCATTGAAACTATACTCGCATAACTTCTCACTTAGAAACAACTGTTGAATCTGTGGGGATTCATAATATAGTTTTCATATTCTCAATTGTAAATAATTTATTGGGTTTCGGTTGCAAAAATAGTTTCCCTATTTCTTTCAATGTCTATACGCTCATCTATTTTTGCCTATTTTTGATAGATATTTGTTTTTGTTAAGCTATTTTTTGAAGGGCTGAAGACACATCAATGGTCTAAAATGAGTTGACCTGAGCGCCTTATATATGTAAAACCCAATCCAGTGGACTGTTTTAAGAACAGTGATATATTCAAAAGACACTTAAAAATGAATATTAAAAAAAAAAAAAAAAAAACACTTACGTGTGGCATTGATATCCTCTGAATTGGAGAACTTGTGGAAATGCTCTGCAAAGAGTCCGTTATAGCTTACTCCTGGATATTGTATCTGACAGTCCGGTATTTCCAAGTTTCCAGTGGATTGAACGGATGCAGAAATTCCATGAGGAGAGAGAGTGCTAAAGCTGCAAGGAGATTTAGGAGCTTCAGGTAGGTCCAAAATATCTCGAACAGAAAAGCTACTGGGTTTTGGAGCAGTAGTCGGACACATAGACATTTTCATGCTGATGCATTAAAAATCATAAACATTTTTCTAATATATATTTTATAGAAATATTAGTATTTTTAGAGTTATTTAATTGTTTGATTTCGCTCTTTGTTCATTGTGTGTGTTTAGTAACACATGATGAGACTTGGAAAACGAACTTTTAAAACTTGTGTCCCGAACTTCTAGAGCGTAAAGCGATTTGGCGATGTAACAAGAAGGACCGGTGTTGACAAGGTGAAACAGCCCGTTCCCCTGTGGTGAAGGGCGTCCTGTCACTCACCATCGTTCTTTTTGCTTGGTGGGGATTGGTCGCTACTGATTTGTTCGTCCCATGAGGGGCGGAGTTTCGCTAAGGTGGAAAATAGAAGAAACCAACAGGGACATTTCCGTAGAGTAGACAGGATATCGGGGATTGGGATGAGATTTAGGGGGATGGGAGTGATATTTATTGAGGTACAGCTTCCATTTAACATTTGAGCGCACCTCTAGTTTTCTACACTCTTGGGACCTTTGGCTTGTAAAACTTTTGTGGCGTTTGTTGTTATGTGTCTTTTTTTGGAGACGACGTTTATGAAAAGTTTCAAACGATTGAGACTGGTTAATATTTTTTTGAAATCTGGTACTTTTTGCGATTCTCCTTCCAATAAGGCACTTCTGGTTTTGATTAATATTATATATACATATACAAACACAAATCTCTTTATGATATAAAACTTTAAGGAATGTTTTACGAAGATATTTTGCTTTAAAAGAAGTTATTTACTTGTGTTTAGGAAATAATTAATTTAAATTCCTCATTTGACATTGATATGTCCTGTTTCTGTGATCTCTTGATTGTATTTAACTTTAATTTTGAAACTACCTTAAAAAATGCTTGTTTTCGGGATTAAATTAAAAAAAAATTATTTTTAAAGGGATTTAAAAAAATAAGATTTCAATAATTAAAATTGGATAAAGATTTCATTAGATGTATAGTTGTGTTATGTGTTTAATTTTTTTCTTTCTTTAGGTATAACCCTCGTGTTGATTTAGAATGTAAAAATAATAATTAAAAAAATCAAGCAATCAATCAACCCGTTTCGAATAAAAGTTCTTATGAAGAATGAATCTTTTGCAATCTTTGGATTAAATTTTTTCTGTGAATAAATCAGATCCTGCATTTTTAAAATTTACACGAAAAAATAATTGGTTCTCATCTTGTAATTGTTCGCTTTTTTGTTTACAAAAATAAATATTGTAACTTACTAACTATAATAAACACAATTAGTTAAAAATTTATGAAAATTAAAATATGCATGAAGCTCTATTGATGAAGGACACTTATAAATAACGTTATACAGAATCATTGATTTCATTTATTTTTGTCGGTTCTGATAAATCCTGCTTCACTGAAATTTTCTCTTAAACTACTGGAGAACTGAAACTATTACATTTGAATATTACAGCAATACCGTTCTGTAATAAATTACACATTACTTCAGAGAATGACAACATTACATTTCTTTCATTTTCCCCTCTGTTGTCTTAGGTATTTGCATGTTTGCAAAAACGCGTTGGACTCTGACCGGAACATCTGCTCATAAAACTTTGTATCCAAGGTCACGAAAACGGAGATGGGCACAGAAGGCCTTGGCTCTCACGGGCTGTTGCACCATTGAGTTTAGTTTTTAGTTTTATATTTGCAAAAAGAAAAAAGATTTTTTGGCTGATTAAACAATGTTCACAATTATTAGAAAAGGGAAGGGGAGGGGGGTAGTGAAACCATGTTATGTTTGAAAATTGTAATAAGCTATTCTAGCCTTATAAGATCATATTCATTATCGTAGTATTAAAATGCTTATATCAGTATTGTGTAGAACGTTTTAACAGATTTAGACTAGCTTAAGTTAAACACTTTCTTCTGTTAACAAAAAGGAGAAAACTTTTATGTCGATTGAACATTACATAATTATTAGAATTGAAGAGTTGTGTGTGTGTGTGAAGATTGTATTAAGTCATTCATGTATTTAATGTTACTAATTTAAGAAATAGTAGTCACAACTGATAAATAAGTTTTTGTTTCCTGAAGGACTGCCTGCAGTTAGATAAAATAAAATAGTAAAATAAATAAATAAATAAATTTAAAAAAAATAAATGGAAAAATAATTATAACAAAAATTAACTTAATGATATAAATCTGTCATAAGTTATATAAGAAAAAAAAAGGATATCTATATGAAAGTGTTAAAAAAAGGGAAAATATGAGAAAGATCTCTCAATCTAAAATAACTAAGTAAATGAAATAATGTTTTAAATTTTAAGATTTAAAGAATCTATGTGCTTTTTAGAACACAATGCTCCGAATTCTAAATTCCAAAGAACATTTCGAGAAATTTGATAACTAAGTCCTCTTTCTAAGACATATAGATATTGATGGATGATTTCGACGAGTGTTCTTATGTTCAGAGACTACGAAAATGCAAGTGTTCGATTTCGGAAATCATGCTGGTATACCAGTAGTTGTTAGTTAGAAGCAACATTCTTGAAACGATCATCTTATGGATTGATGGTTGTGACGAATCTGTACGGAACATTTCCACTAATCTTCTTAGGCGTCTTTCTGGGGAATATAAATTCGCGTTTATTTATATTTCCAATCAACTCCAAAAAGAGGTACGGGATATTTAAATTAGATAAGGTATTTAAGTCGAGAGTTGCGAGATAGCAAGAGAGATGATGGTAGGCTATTGAGCCAGTAACGTTAAACGCATTACTAGAAGATTCAAGGAGATTAGATTCGTGAAGACGCCGTGCTGCTAGACGTATCAGAAAGCTGATATAAGCCAGCGGTAAATATAATTCACGTACGCTTAAAGTAAGCGTCAGTTTGAGCTACTTAGTTAAAGTTAATGACAGTTAAGAATTCGAATACGTGTGTTTCTCGGATCTCCTATTTCGGTAAACCTTACTTGAGTTTGAGCTAGATTATTAATTAATTTATTCTTAGTAATTTAATTTAATATAAAGGCAAATCCCTTTAAGCGACGTAACATTATCGTATTATATGTTATCAGAGATTTTTGAGGAAAATTATAATCATAAAATAAATATTATTATTCAAAATGGCTCCTAGTGGTTCTTTGCCTCAAATTAATCTTGGTGTTCAAGGTGTGACCCAAGGGGATCATCACATGGTGATTACAACACATTAAATCAATTAAGTTCTTCCACAGCGCGTTGTAGAAGTTTAGAGAGTAAAAATCCCCTCGTGGTCGTCTTAGTCCTCCTACCATATTTCGTAGTGGAATCTACGTTTATCGGATTATATCTTTTTGTCATTAATTAATTCAGTGATTCCTAATAGTATTTTTTTAAAATTCTCACCTACGATATATTAAAATCCTTACCCAAGAATTCCTTTCTTGTCATACAAACGCGTTATTTATATAAGTGCAGTGGCGCACACAAGGAGGGGGTCTGGACCCCCCAAAACCCTTGATTTTTTTTCCGATTTATTATAATTCTAAGTATATAGTACGTAAAATTTAATTAAGTATTTGTTATTAATGATTAATTTTATTAATTAATGCTAATTATTTATTCAATAATTAGTTTTTTACTGTGTTTTGTTCCCGAAAATCGACAAAACCAAAAGGAGCATGATACAAGAATGGTGAACTTGTGACCCCTTGAAAAATTCCTGTGTGCGCTACTGTATAAGTGTAATAAGTAAAATTATGACTGATAGTCTATTGGCGTTGCACTATAGCAAAGGTGACGAACCTTTTTGGAGCAGCGTGCCATTTTTTCTAAAGAAATGTTTAATGAGGCATAGACGTGCCTTCAAATAATTTTGATTTGTGATTATTGGGAAAATAATAAAACTAAATTCTAACAACCGAAACTCTATTTACTACGAAAACTACATTTTGCACTGTAGAGTAATAAATGTTTTATAGTTATACGTGTAATTCAAATTATAGTAACAAATGGTGAAAGAATCATTTCTCATTCTATATTCATTTATTGCGGTGCTCAAAACACATTGGCTTAGTGTGTTTACATCTTGCCATATTCTATTCGGGACCCATGGTCGGGTTTACCACAAACATTAGTGTAACTTCTGAGTTGCAGATTAGATGACAGATATATATAACTTACATTAGGATTGTGAGATGTTATTTTAAGCAAAATGCAAGCTAAATTGGAGTTATGGTTAAAATAGCATGATCCAGCATTTTCAAACAGTTAAATGTATCTGGAATCCGTTTTGCAGACAATGCTCTACGTACAACTGTCAAAGAACATAAAAAACACACCGCTTTGTCGCCTATGTTAATCATGCATGTTTATCGGTCCTCCAAGTTTGAAATTCTCTGTTACACTGCCTATCTAGCACTTGTTAATTTTTGCTGAACTAGCCATGTTAAAAATAATGGTTAAAAAGCGTAAATGTAACACAAATAAACTTTAGAATGCAGTTGTGTCAACGAAATTGACTATGTTATGCGTAGACAATTTTCGCATCATTAGCAATTGTAGTCAATGACGTAACTAAAGCAATAATATAACAAACGAGTGAGCTCCCACCTACCGCGACCAATCACTCGCGTTTGATCGTAATACTTCATAGTGAACTTTGTTATTTTGAACTGAAATGCAAACCGTTTTCATCAGTGGCGTACCCAAAATATTGTGTCGCAAGGCATGCGTGCTATTGGTTCGCCATTCCTACACTTTAGTCTAGTGATAGTCTATGAGTGACGAGCATGGTCAAGTGATGAGGTGACACTTGGGTTGGCACCTCACTCTCCAAACTTCCACATCACGCCAACGAGAGAACTTCGTGCCTAAAAATATTTATCGTTAGTAGCGCACACAGTAATTTTTCAAGGGGGAGGGTCCAGGGGGTCGAAAGACTACTATTCTCGTATTATGCTCCAATACGCCGCACAACATAATCTTTTGAATTTGTCAATTTTCGGGGGGAAAAGCATTAAAAAATTAATTATTGAATGAGTAATTAGCATTAATTAATAAAATTAATTATTAGTAACATATAATTACATTTTACTGAATATATACATAGGATTATAATGAATCGGGAAAAAATTAAGGGTTTTGGAGGATGGGTCCGTACCCGAGTCTCCCCCCCTCTTGTGTGCGCCACTGCTTATCGTGCATCAGCTCGTCTGCGCAGTGAGTCTTTAGCAGAGAACCATTTATTTCATTTATCCAATTCCGTGCTTGGCTTCTTGACCATTTGACGCCGAGTCTCCCGATACTAAATGACGACGCCTGGCATGGTCGCACAGCGGGCAGGCCAGATGGAACTAGATGGAAGGGAACCTGAACTAAGCCCATGACTCGATAAAAAAAATACGTAGCCATAAGTTTGTAGCCATAAGCGGTACAATTATGAAGGAAATTATTTAAGTATATTAAAAAACACTTAAAATGCATATAATATACAGTAATAAATACACGTAAATAATATTATTTTTCTTTTAAGAAGCATAACATTTCACACACACACAATTATAAATTGATTTGTTTATATCACTAACAAAATTTAAAAATGTATTCTTTAAGCGAAATAATTATTTTTGTAATTCGAAAAAAAACGTATAAATATTATATACATACATATATATACATTAAATTCAACTTATTAAAAAATATTTACGTTTCATTTTTTTTCTCTTTTTTAAAATTATTTTTAGTTTTATTTATTTATTTATTTGTCAAGTCAAATTTTGAACAAATATATTTTCAAATTTTTAATAAAAAGAATTATTTATTAGTTTTGGTAATTTTCTGGTATGCTTACGATGCTCTTGCGACCATATTTCAAACTAAGGACATTTCACACAAAAGTTCACTAATTAAAGATGGGTTACTTCGAAAATATTAAAGCTTTTTGTATACCTGAACATTCCACATCAATATGATGTTCTATACCAGTGCTTCATAGCCTTCTATAGTCGCAGACGGGTCAAAGTTTGATAATTTCCCCGTGATCCACTGAAGGTGGGATGTTGATTGTTTATATCTCTTACATTGCTTTTGTTTAACAAATTTAACTTCACTGTATTTAAATATGCCTTCAGAATAAAATACAGTTACACTAAAAAATGATTGTTAAGTGTTTTAACATGGAATATTTAATGATTTCCATGGAAAGCTGCACAAACCCAAAAGAAATACATCACAGTAAATAAAATGGAAATATTTAAGTATTCCTTGGTTGGCCTGGGGTTAGGGGACCACTGTTCTGTATAATTAATAGTGCTGTAATTTAGTACATACATCTGTCAGATAAAAAATGCAAGATCTAATTAGTTATCAATGAAAATAAACATAAATAGTCGATTTATTTCGTTGATAATTAGTCGATCGAAGATAATTTCTCAGTAATCTGAATTTCCTTTTAACACTCTATTGACCCGTAAGAGATCCAATAACCTCTCGTCAAGAGAGTCACTGAATTAACTGCAGAGTAAATCACATACAAATCTAAGCTACTCTTATAACTTTTTATCAATATTTATAACATCTGGACAAAACGTTAAGATAAAAAGATACAAATAATATATATATAAGTCACACAGCATTTACTTTGATGTATCAGTTAAGAATTTACCCCATGCTTAAAATACTCGAGTTGCCGATTAGTGTTTATCACTTCATGCCAAAACTGTCGTTATATTGATATCAATATGATTTAAAAATTCGGCTAAGAAAAGTATCACGAAGTTCATATTAGATGAAATTATCTCAGAGTTTCGTGAAAAGCAGTTGCTGAATAAACACAATCTCTCAAAGAGGTATTTCGGTAAGTTGAGTTCTTAATACTTTTAAAAAAAACCTTCAGTTATGAAATTTTGATTTTACCGTTGCTGAAGATTTGTTTTTGTGTTTTGATTGAAATTTTTAAAGCTGTACTATTTTTATATGTAAGAGCCTTCATATTTATACATCATCTGATAAAAATGAGCTGACAGAAAAAATACAAAGGGAAATTATAAATGCAAGATTGGAACATAAGGAATAGATAGAAACAAATTTAATGAAAACCATAAAAATTGCTATCAGACACGAAATAATTAAAGCATTATTTCCTTGAATAAAAAATATTTCCGTGCTAAAAAAAATTTCCTGTTTGCATCATTATTGGTACCATTTAAAATTATACATCATATTCTTAATTAAAATAAATCATTGAAAAAATTTCAAAAAAGTATTCAAAAACGTGCAAATATATCAGGATGGATATTTCTAAATTTTGAAGCGCTTAAATAGATTTCAGAATTTAATCAAAAATAGGATTAATTTTTTTAGTAAAATCAAGACGAGAAATAATTTCCTTTGCAGATATTAATTTTCTTGTTAAACATATACAGAAACAAAAATTAACACAATCGCATGTTTCATCGCTTTAACATCAACACACATGGCATCGAATACTCTGGTATTTGAATATTAGGCCTCCACCTGGTACAATACTGAAGCATCACAAAAGGGAACCACCTTTCGAACTAAAGCTATAATAGTAACTTAATAATTTTTTTTCTTTATGTCTAAGATGTTTGAATATATTGAAGAATGCTTACAAATATATATATATATCGCTATTATCATGCAGTTCTTATTTTCACCTCCATCTCAGAGTCTCTTGAATTCAAAATCACTTTATGCGTTTAGCATAAGGAAAAGTAGAATCATCTTCCTATTTGATTATCTATAAAGCTGATAATAAATATTCTTTTATCATGTGAGGATCGCGGTAGTTCAGAGTTTATGATAGTAGTCTTCAGGACCCCAACAAATCCCCATGTAGAGAGAAGGTTGATACACATTAAATCCGTCGAGCTCAAAGTCTTCCCGTTGGCGTGGTGTTGTACAGGAGGGTGCCAGCTCATATATCTTCTCGTCACTTGACCGAGGCTCAAAATTACGAGGTCCGTAGCCAAGAGCCCTGGTATTGTCTTATAGCGCAACGTTAATATAATGCTCTCTCTTCGGGGCCCACAATTTTCATTCATATGGTATCATTCGTAGGTTCAAATCTTGATTTCACTGAAGACCGATTCGAAAACAAAAGCAATTGCTGCATGTTAATCAGAACTCAAAAATTCTCGTCCACCATGGTTTGGAAGCTAATAAAATGATAGAAACACAAATATTGTTTTTTTCATCTAAGGACGGATTTAAATCACGATATTCGTCGACAGTAGCACTTGAATAGTTATTTTACAGCGTTTATTTAAGAAAACCAAAGCATTTACATTACTGCTTTTATTATTGCAAATTTAAGAGAATTTAGTATAAATTTTCTGTTTAAATCCCTGTTTTCGACAGAATAGCGGTTCAGACAACTTGCAAAATTCTGATACTTTTTCTTATGTGAAAGTAAAAGAAAAACAATATAGCTTTTAAAAAGAATTACACTGATGAAAATAAAAATCCTAACACCAAGAAGGGTGTTGTGCTAGATAACCGAAATTTTATAGACTTTTTTTTACATTTGAAAGATGACTTCGATTCAAATTTCGCGAAAGCTCTGGTAGCTGCAGTTCGAGCATGTGAATTAGGTGTACTTTAAATACTTACTGCAAATTCGTGTGAGTTATTTATGGTTGAGAATCGAGTAAATTGAAGTTAAAGAATTCTTTTAAGAAGACGAAGAAGCCATTACCAACCGCTCCCTGAGTTTAAACGAAGTCGTATACTAGACAAAAGAAAAAGTGAATCTTTTTCCACGATATTGCAAAAAGAGTTGGTAGTAATGTATCCATTGTGCACGAATATTGACAGTAGTGGTCCCGGGAAGGTTTCAAGAAAATCGGGGTTCAACCACGCACGCTTCTTTACTGATTAAAGACCGCCGGATTCGTCGCATGGCTGTAGAACTTTGTAGTGCATCTGCAGCAGAAATTATAGTTTTTGTTGGCACCAGATTGACAATGAACTGTTTGAGGAATAGTACCAAGCCAGACATGCTGTAGCCTGACCATTAGCTCCAAATCACTGGCATCTACGACTTCAGTGAGGACACACTAGAGCTCATTATAGGGCGGTTCGTTGCGTTCTCCTGTTTCTGTCTTGGTGCCAGTGATGGCCGCATATTGATTAGAATAAGGTCAGGTCAGTGCCTGAAAACAGCCTTTCTGCGGCCTAGACACACTGGACCTGCACCTAGAGTTATGGTATAGGGAGAATTTTTCTATTAAAGCGGGAGTACTCTTGTAGTTATATTCCATACACCTTCACTGATAAATTGTGCATCAGTCTGGTGATTCAAACGGTTACGCTACTATTTATAAACATTATTAAAGGGAGTGCTTTCGAACATGATAACATGCACACTCATACCGCTGTTGTAACCAAACATGCTCTTTGGAGTGTCGACGTGTTGCATTGGTTTGCTAGATTACCAGATATTTCTCCAATAGAGCTCGAATGAGACATCATTGGATGGCAACTCCAGCGTCATCCACGACCAGGATTAAACGCCCTTATATCAACTGACCGTGCAACAGGTATGTATTTCCGTCCCACTAACTAATATCCGGTACATGTACAAAACATTGCATGCTTGCGTTCAAGATTCTGGAGGTTACACCGATTATTAAAGTACCATCATTTCACATTTGAAATGGTTCTTATAGGGCTTACATTAATCTATGATCTCGAAACTCCTATGATTTAAGAATGATACCTAAACAAATGTATTTTGCCGAAGTTTTATTACTCTGCAATATTTTTTAATTAATGTTAGGGTATTTTCCCCCCACCAATACATATGAGCGTGGTTTTTCTTACTACAAAATAAACCCCGCAGTGAAACACGATTTACAAGAAATAAATCAATGCCGTTCTTCTAAATAACTGCTCTTTATCTTATATGAGAAAACAAATCTAAGAAATAAATCAATGCCGTTCTTCTAAATAACTGCTCTTTATCTTATATGAGAAAACAAACCTCAACTACAAAACGTATTTTCAAGAAGAAAAATCCCATTATAATAGTACTTGCTGGTGTATGTACCATACTATATATACATATAATTAGAAATATGTATATGTATGTACAATTATTTTTTTCTTCTTCCAAATGAAACTACGTATCGGTAATTACTATTGTAGACCTAGTACATTCCCCGAAAGCTGGTAGAACTTGTTTTTAGTTTTTTTTTTTTTTTTTACAAATTTCCGCAAAGTGATTTTTAAGCGCCCAGTTTCTACTCCAGAAAGAGGCATTAGATTTTATGAGCTTCACTCATGCGCTTAAGTGTTTTAGGAACAGCAGAAAATTTTAAGCAGATATAAAATATTTATGTCACTAAAAAGTGTATTATTTACCCAACTATCTCTTAATCGTACATTAAATGCAAATAATCAGCATTTGTTTTTACAACATCCTTCTACTGACCAATAAAATACATCCCATTTTATCGCCGGATCACCTGTTAGAGTCCCTCCTATCATGTATTTTCCCGTTATCATTTCCATAGGTTAACAATTATCAATCACTTATCTTATTTTGCTCTTATCTCATTGGAAGAACTGATTTGTGATTCAAACTGAGAGAGAGAAAATGCATTTTTTTTATTTACATTAAAAGAAAGAAGGGATTATAAGCTCTATTTATTTTACTACAAGGAATGCAAGAACCTTTATAAAGTTCATAAGTATTTATTTATGCGAAGAAACACGGCCTCCAACGACAGATGCACAGATATTCACTGAACTATCCGAGAATAAAATGAAATATTAAACAGTAAAATTGTATCTAGTAATTATCCAATGAAGCTTTCGCGATCACCCTTTGCCACACAAAATCAATTATCTTTTGAACATCAGCTCCAAACTTAAAATGCGTGATTGCTGCATTAGTTTTAGGATGTAATATTTGTAATGCCACAAAACTTTAATACTCTAGGACAGTGGTTCTTAAACTGTGGTCTGAGATCCATGAAGGTCCACAGAGCCTTTCTAGGGGGTCCGCGGAGTCTCTCGTGTAACTTTGAGATTCCCCTCTTTTACAGACTCTGAAAAGTCTCTTGAAAAAATTGAAAAATGTGCTATACTAGGCTAGAATACTAAATAGTCTCCAACAGTGGCGCGCACAGGAATTTTTCAAGGGCAGGGGGGGGGTCGGGGTCGAAAGTTCACCATTCTTGTATCATGCTCCTTTGCATTTTGTCGATTTTCCGGAAGAAAACACAGTAAAAAACTTATCATTGAATAAATAATTAGCATTAATTAATAATATTAATCATCAATAACAAATATTTAATTAAATTTTACGTACTATATACTTAGAATTATGATCAATCGGGGAAAAAATCAAGGGCTTTGGAGGGGTCCGGACCCCAGGATCCCCCCCCTTGTGTGCGCCACTGGTCTCCAATGAAGAAACTCTACTAGAACTTGTATTTTGATCAAGAATATTAAGTCGGGGAGGGATGTTGAAAATCTTGGAGGTCCGCGATGCCACCCTGATGCAAAAAAGGGGACCGCGGTGATAGAAAGTTTAAGAATCGATGCAATAGTGTTCAAGCTCTAATACATAACTCACTTGTGCTCAAATCCTAATACATAACACACTAGTGCTTAAATCCTAATACATAATATACTAGTGCCCAAATCCTAATACATTAATACTCAAAATTAAGAGAATTTTTACTTTCCGTTTATTATCTTCAGAAGTATAAGTCTGAGCACATAGGCTGATACAATACACAAAAACTAAAGCAACTATTGTGAACATGTGTACGGCTTATCAATTGAAGAAAATAGTATAAAATATATATGTATGAAATGGAGATAACAAAAAATTGTTGAATAGGATGAATAGTTATGGTATAGTCTCTTACAGCTATACAGCTTTCGCAACAAGAATTCTTACTGGAAATGCAACAGCCTGTGAGTCCATTTGGAAGTCGGTTCTCTAGTCCACTAAAGTTGCTTTCAGATCCTGGATGGTTCTGGGAAGAGGAGTTGCAATTGTTCTCCCGAGAGCGTCCCATACATTCTCAATAGGGTGATGTCTTTAAATCTGGCAGGCTAATCCATCCGGTAGATACTCCCCCCCCCCTTTAAGAAATCCAACGACCAGTTGAGTCCTATGTGGACAACTGTTGTCATCCATGAAAATGAAACCATGTTTAACTACACCTCCGAATCCATATCTTTACGCCCTAGCAGTCAAGCAACTGTTTAAATAAATTAATTCGATAATATCAAAATTTCTAAAAAATTTAGTAAATTGAAAAAATGTCCTCTGTTATATATATATGTTACTTTACTTTGTACATATTATTATAAAAAGTATAAACTTTCTTTCTACAAAGAGTTATTAATGTTACACAGAATCAAAATAAATCATTTACAGCTGCTTTTTAATATAAGAATAATATCAATCAACTACATGTGTCACAAATTCTTCAAATTAACATCGGGTAATCTAGGTTTATTTTGCATATGCCAGATAAATTTTATTCCTTAAAAGGTTTTTAATTAATTTTAATTTAACATTAATTTTAATTTTATTTTTTACATTAAGACATTCATTTAAATATGTTTAAAAGATATAAAACATAAAAATTCAAAATATAGTTCATCATTTTATTCAATTAACTCCATTACTTTTCTGGTAATAACATGATTTTCCGAAGTCACAAAAATCAGATGGATAACAATAAACCGAAATACATAAATCATGTGTGTTCTAAAACTGATTTGAGTTAAAAGGAGAATTCATAGATTTAATTTGCAATACATTTATAAGAAGTATTTTACCATTCTTCTGTTTGGTTGCGGTGAAAAAATAGAACAAATCAAGAAAGAAATGGATACATTTATAGCAAAGTAAGCATTAAAAAACATAGCATATTAAATTTTTCTCATAATAGGCTTGTGATATCATCTGGCAAAAAAAAATTTATATTGGAATCAAGAAAGATTTCGTTCATGTGTGTGTGTGTGTGTGCGTCTCTGCATTTGAATGTATTTCAATCATCTTTCAGCTGTTCATATATCTCAATGTGTTTCTTTCTCAAAATCGCCTCTTTTTACTTTAATGTTTTTGAAAGTTTTTAACTGCCAACTTCTTATAAAAGTAACGCTATAAGCTGATGTGATTAATGATTGGAAGTAGTTATCTAAAATATAGCTTAGAATAGCAAGTAAAATAGCTAAGCACGCATTGATGCCAGTCGGGCCATAGTGCCTATTGCATTCCATTGCTTCCAGCTTGTCACGTTGAAGTCTGATCAGAAATAGTGCAGATATTTTTATTAGGATTGTTCAAGTAGTCTGTATCCCTTCTGGTCCTATTAGATAGAGTTTAATTCTTTGTAACTAATTGCGAGTGTAGATTTTTCCATTACAAACTTAAGCTATTTAATCAATATTTTTGAAGAATATTTCTGTTTGTGATTAGCCATGCTTTTGAACATACTTCTGCGTTGGATTTGGACCGAGATTTTTCAAGTACAAAATCCTCGGAGCTACCTACTCGGACATTGGGGGTTTGTTACAAATCTACAGCCAATTAACCCCTATGTCTGCTAATACAAATTTTTTAACCCTTATGTTAAGGGTAAGGCTCTCATAGAAATTGCTTTGCATTTAGCTAATTTAGTATATTATTACTATTACTCAAAAATTCGAATCCAGGATAGAAATCGTAAGTAAAATTCGATTCTTTTTATTAATTTTTTCCACAAGGAATCGGTTTCTAGATTAGCTCTCAATAACGCAGATTGTATGAAAATTTGTTTTATGTCTTCTATTTGCGTTTCCTTTCCTTGTTAAAATTCAAAGATCATGTACTTAAAAAGTACTACTGTTCATTTCAAAATTTTTAGTACATGCATTATATTATGCAGCTACCGAAAGTTATTGATGTATGGACTATAAGAGTAGCATGTTCACCCACTTATATACACTGAGTCCACATAAGACGTGATAGCAAGTTCTGAAAACTAAAGCAAAATGTTTAATTTATTTCGAAGCGAATGACCCTTGAAGTGAAAAATTGATCAGTTATTCCTACAATTCAGAAACTGCATTTAATGTTTCACCATATTCTATTTTGAAATTTTAACTTTTGTTAACCTCAATAAAAAAACACATTGTCATTTATCAGAGAGTCAATATTACTAAACACAACGTCAAAAATTAATTTCGCCATTCTTAGATTCGGGTCTCCTAAGGCTCAAAAAAAAAAAAAAAAACAACCTGATAATACCTCCACTTTGATAGAAAAATGTCGAATAAAGTAAGAAAACGAAAGAAAAAAAAATAATGAAGATAACGCTTTTCAAGACTGTAATGGGAACTTATCCCCTTTTCAAACATAAAGAGCACTGAGTGTTATCGCCTTTGCTATAACTCGCTATTGTTGAAGTTCTTCCATTTTAATCACACTTCAAGAGGCATTTTGTAGCTTGAAGTTAAACAGTAGCATTTTTACAAATAGCACTTGATGCATGCGAGCCCTCTCAGCTATTAACACAACTGTTTGTTGCTGTAGGCTTGATATGCCGCGATAAACTGTGGTGATGTGACAGTTCTAAAATGCTTTTATTGAGTGCTAATACATAGCAATCTTCATGAAACTTTGTTGAATTATTGACGATACTTTTAAGTAAATGTTGAAAGGCTAACTTATAAATATAACGAAATATTGATTGATTGTTTATTAACACCGCACTTTAAAGCTACACGAGAGTTGATGACGGATTGCCCATTGAAACCGAGCTCACACCCAAAAGGGTTTAGAGCTACCAACCGATTCTCGGGAAGCAACTAAACTCATACTAAGCCCCCCTTATTGGACAAATATATTTTACAGGAGGAGTACACAAAGGAAAATTAATAAAACTTACGGCAAGTTTAAGCATACAGTTTTCAATTACAAGCAAGTATTAACGACCTCCTAATTTTGAACTCCGGTCAAATGTATCGGGATAATGTTTGAACTGGTGCCCCACGGTGCAGTGATGCACGCCACTCCAGCATAAAGACTTTGATCGTCGACAGATTTAAAGTGCATCAGCTCGTTTACAGGGAAGGTCTTTAATGGCACCAGGATTCGAATCCTCGATTCGACCAAGTTCACTACCTTTATCCCTCGGCTACCGTCCCGCGGGTATATGTTAATGAAAACCTAATTTCTAAGTTTATTTGCAAAATATACCAGAAATTTTAAGAAAATTGTTGCAACACACCATACATTTAAGCAAGTGTTTTTATAAAAACTCTCATATGTGTGTGTGGGATAGCCATTTTGAATTTATGTGAGCGTAATAATATTATAGAAGGTAAAAATTTCGTATGTTTATATATATATAGCTACGTTCTCGTATTTGAAATGCCTCTCAAAGCCTAGTAAACTGTTTTTGTTTGATGTTAAAAAATGTGAACCAAACTGTATTTTCAAAGAGAGAACCATGGCCCAATACACTGATGCACATAAACTTGTAACACATATATCCAGATTTTACATTGTGCCACTTTTAAAATAATTTAGAAACATTATATTAACTCATAAATTTTACATTAGTATTTAAATGCATTGAATATATATTTAGTATTATAATATAGGAGACGCGCGCGCGTGCCACCGAACAAATTTTATATATGTATATAAAATGACCACGGGAGCCTTAGTGGTCATCATCGCAAACCCGTGTCCGGCGTAGTTAGTGTGTTTGATTCCTTAGCTATACTAAAGACCGGCCGTGTTGAAGGGTTGAATTTGTCGAGTTCAAAAACAACTTGTCTGCAAACTTTTGTGAAAAGATATAAATAAATGAGAGAGAGAGGAACTATTTTTGTTCAATAATGGCTGAGTGTGGAGGTGGCTGTTTTCTGGGTAACAGGTAGTGTTTTTAGGTGAGCTTGGTCTCCTTGTGTTTTCTGCTAATAGCCCTCCTGTTGATGCAATAATAATTAATAAACAAGCAGTGAATAAATTAAAGCAAGGAATTAGGAGTATAATATAGTGTTGTATTTTCCAATATATCTGAAGTTTTAAACCTTTTTTACTCCTTCTTATGTCACCCTTGAGATTATAATTAAACCGTGTGTGTGTGTGTGTCAAAAATAAATTATGACACTCAAAACGTTTTATGATTTGTCCACGTCAACTTATTATAACTTATAATAAAACGATAACAATGAAGATGAAGTTAAAAAATAATATTTCACACACGCACACACACAAGGAATAGTTAAAGTTACAAATAAACAGAAGATAATAAATAAGCTGTATATACATGTTGCTTCGCAGATATTTTATAAGTAGATATTTTTCCTATATTTTTCTCACGTTTGTGTTTATAATAAAGACATGTTAGGATAATCAAGTCAATAGTTTTTTGAATTATCACTCCCATTTTTTGGACTTTTATCGAAAATTGTTAAATTAATGATCTTTACAAACTTTCACGGGGCATTTTCTTCGCCAAAGCCACATAATTTGAAACTCTGATGTATAAATTACTAAAACCAAAATGCAATAATAACGTTTAAACCCTTTTCTATAAAAAAAAGGTTCCATAATTTTTGCCTTATTATTTAACAAAAGACGCACGCATGTTTATGATAAAAAATATGTAAATTAGTATCTGTTAAAAATTTTAAAGAGTTTAATTAGAGTAACGCAATAGGAGGGATCGAAATATTTGTCTCATAATTTCAAAAACTACCTATGCGAAAAAAAGTCATTCTCTGGCATATATAGATGAAGAGAAAATTGAAATAAATTATCTATATATATATATATATATATATATATATATATATATATATATATATATATAAATATATGTATATCTATATACTTTTTATGTTTAGCACTGCCACAAGGGGAATGAAGGGTAGGTATGGTAGTATGACAAAAAGGTAGTATGTTAGTTTTTGACATTCAGTGCATGAGAGGACACTTACTAAATAGTTACAAGAAAAAAACACATGAGATTCGTTTAACAACTTGTTTAGTATTAAATTTTTAAATAAATGCTGCTGTTGAAGTAACAGTGCTCGATAAAACGGTATTACCGTTAAGGCGTGAAATGCGTTATTTCATAGAATAACTAGGTATTTCAAGACATAACAAGATCAGTCTGTTAAAGTATATAAAATTACTGAATTCTAAGATTTAAGGTATCTGAATACGTTCGGAACCGTGATTTTTCAAAAGCGTATAAATGGATAATATTTATATTTAGTGTCATTTAGATTAGAAAATGTATATAAAATTGTTTTAAGAATATTATTACAATAAAAAATTATTTAAGTACAATATTTTGACAAAAAATGAACATAAAACGGCCCATTTTCAAAATTTTGTGAAAAATGCTTCTATTAAAATAATATTTTGTCTGTATATAGCTCAGACCTCTCTACAGAGGCTCAACCAAAATTTTTGAAGTACATAACTTAGAAGTGGGTTAATCCATATTTTACGACAACAGAGGGGAGCAATTTTAAGAAAAAAACTTCGATAATTATTTCAATTGGTGGTAACTCTGAAAATAATGTGAATTTTTCAGAAATCCTAGTTCAGACTCTATGGAGAAGTCTTTACTTTATATAAGTGAAATATTATTTTAGAAGCATTTTTTATAAAAAGAGAACATTTTGAAAAAAGACTATTCTAAGTTAATTTTTTGCCAAAATATTGTATTTAAATAATTTTTTTTTGCCAAAATGTCCTTAAAACAATTTTATACATGTATTATAATCTAAGTGTCACTAAATATCATGAAAATTATCCATTTATGCACTTTTTCAAAATCATGGTTCCGAACGTAGTCGGATACCTTAACTAGGTATTCTATGGAATAACAATTACTTGATCGTTAAAGTATGGAACACGTTACTCGAAAGTTCTTTGAACCAGTTCTAGCTGCTTTGGGCGGAATATATAACTATTGTACTCTAGATATTAGTTCGGTATATGTCAGCGAGAATTAATTTCCACTGAAGAGAGAAGTTCCAAATATAGACACAACTCTTCGATCTGTTGCAACAGCTCAAAGTTGCGGTACTGGACAAGGATTTAAAAAGTTCTCGTGCAAAAAAATATGTGATACTAAACAGTGTGCTTGTTTCAAAAATAATAAGTCATTCAATCCAAAGTGCCATCAAAGCAATCCTTGCTCTAATAAATAATGAAAAGTAAAATAATTGATATTCTCTTATATTTTTGTTTTAAAAAGTTTACACAATGTTTTTATGAAGCAACAGTTTTTCTTCCCAGCATGTAATATAATTCATAAAAAAAAACTTTGAAATTGTTTATTTTTCACTTTAATGGTGTATCCTTAGTTATTTCATGGAATTCTCTCTCCTAGTTATTTCATACAATAAATACTTAAAGTATGAAACTGTTCATCTATTATATACTGTAACTGACTTGTCTAGTTATTTTATGAAATACCTAGCTATTCTATGAAATAACTGAACTATACACTTTAAAGGTGACAGCGGCAAAAGAAAAAAAGCAACGATCGATCTGATTCGACTAAGTGGAAAGAGAGCTCAGACTAAGAAATTTGCAATGCAATGCAATACTACTCAGCTCTCATTTATTAAGAATCCACGTTTATGGTTATTCATATTGTAGAAAAACAATTTTAATTTGAGTCTAAAAATCATCTAACCAAAATTAAGTCTTTTTTTTTTCTTTTTTTCGAAAACTAAACCACGTTGTGGCAAGATTAAATTTTTAAATTATTTTTTTAAATTATTTTTCTTCCAATCCCCATACTTAGGGCTTATTTTCCCCCTAGGTATAGATCCCGAATAATAATACTTTTTTTCTCCATATATCCGTGATCCACCTTAATACGCAACACTCTATAGCAATGATATCCTAAAATTTTATGAATTCTTAATTAAGATTAAATTCGGCCATTTCGAAAGGATAAGGGGCAAAAATGTGATTTTATGTGAAACGTATTTGATAATTTATGAATTTGACAAATCTAAACATCTGAAGGTATTTCTACTGACTCCATTCATTTTAATTTGTTATGAAACAATTTTTATATATGCTTACAGTAATAAATGCAACTTCGGATATTTAATATTTATAACAATCAAACACTATTATCATTTCCTTTTATCTTTGCTAAAAGCAGCTCAGCTAAAATAATCAATAATTAATTATTCAGACACATTTTTTATTGTTTAAAGACGAGTAAAAATGAATGGAAAAATTAAAGTAAATCCCGAGGAATCTTTTTTTTTTTTTCATTTTTTCCCCTCTAGATGTGCGTATAAAACAAAAGCAAATTAATTCCTTTTTCTATGTGTTTCTGAAACATATTTGTCGTTATTTGCACAGTATCTCCCTTCCAATTTTTCTCATGATAAGACTAGAACAGCGTCCATAAAAAACAAGATCTCCTTATCTTTTATTGTTCTCATCTTCTTTCTGCCCTTATCGGTAATCGAAAAACTCTTTCGAACATTATTTTATTTTTATTTCAAATGATTAAAGAAGTGAACATTTATATTTTACTTTTTTTTATTTCTTTCTCTCTTCTTACTCACCCTTCCCCACACAGAAGTTGAAAATTCTGCAGCTCTGCAGTATTTACCCTCCTTGAGTAGACATTTTAGCGCCATCTACCGGTGACAGCTGAAGTTAGAAACTTAACTCTTGGGACAACTTCATTTTTTTAGTTCATCCTATACAAGTGGATAATTTTTTTGCAGTGCTTTACGTTTCAATACTTATTAAGTAAGAAAAACAAACTGTTAAATAGGTTCTAAGAGGATAAACAACTTAATAAAATTAAATGAGCCTTACATTTTACAATACATTGTGAATAGTTCTCCGAGTCGGAAGACTAGATTATTATCTATATTAGGGGTTTCTTTGTCCAAGTGTTTCTCTAGGAAGTACATAGATTAATAATCAACATCGAGTATTTTTTGAAAATATAACTTTGAATGATTTTTCTAGGTTACCTACTTTAAGACCTAACAACCATAAAAAAAATTTTTTTTTTAAAACCAGAATATTTTTTTAATTGAAAATAAGGATATTTATTTGCGATCGATTATTTATATAAATATATATTGTACTTGAACAAATGTAGAGTACTGAGACAGAAAAATAAAAATTATTAGGAAATAGGAGATATGTTTTTTTAAATGTAAAATAATAATAAAAACCTATATTACTATCGAATAAATGTTTTAATACAGTATTCTTATAAAACTGAATATTAAAACTGTGTGTACAGTAAGCAAATCAACATTTTATTCTATCTTTTACAATACTGAATAAATCGAGTAAACTTATGTGAATCATCAGTTTCCCAAATTTATGTAATAGAAATTTGAACTGTATCAAAAGGTTATAAATGCAATGTCAATTGCATTGATTGTGTGTGGTTCTTCTTTCTCATAATCTCTGTATGAGGTTTTAAATCTTGAAACGTGTGTTCAATAGCCAATTTAAGAGCTATAACGCTATTCAAATTATTCAAAAATAACACAATATCATAGCTAAAATTTCCTCTCAAAACTAGATGAGTAGATATAAAATGCCGGTTCTGGGACAAGTGGAGCGTGGAGCCTCCATAGACTTAACATGGGGCCGGTTCTGGGACAAGTGGAGCGTGGAGCGCGGCTGACGCCTGGGGGCAGAAGAGATAAGGAAAGGGTGACAATGGGGGTCTCCTTACCTGAAAAACATTCTGCGCATGCGTTATGAAAATTTGAAATGTTGGGAATTCATTGAATAGACTGTTTATTTTTCAATTAATAATTTTTAAAATAAGATTTCAATAATATTTTCTATTTTACTTTAGTGCAAACAATAATGACAAAAAATAAACATTTTTTTATGAGAAGATGAATCATTCCAATCCTTTCTCGTATTAGTAAGGGGTCTTCTCTATCAGTATGATTGGTTTGAGAACACGAATATGTTTTTAATGATAGGCGATTCGTATTTTTACTTAATGAAATGAATTAATTAGTTAAAATGAATATACTGTTCAACTTGATCGTAGGATTCGATGCAAATTTTAGTCTTGATGAAGGGAGACAAAACTTGTTTTGAAAAATAAAACTTAATGTCAGTCAGAGCTATTTTCGTTTCAATAAATGTTTTCGTTACTTCAAAACTAATTTTTTTTTTTAGAAAAGTACATTTATGAGTGGAGCCATCTATGATTGATTTTAATTTCTATGTGTAAAATTACACTTATTTTTAAGTTGAGTTTCGAACCCCAAAAGTCTTCGTTGATGAATGTTAGAAGGTACGATCCTAACAACTCACCTACGAAAACCTGTTACCATACATTTAGTTTACTCACATATTATCAAACTTTAAGCGAAAATACTTAGAATAAAGTTGAATTGTAAGATTCCTATGGCTAAAAAAAATTTAATATCCTTCTAAACTATTTAAAGCTATGAATTTCTTCATTTTATACGTCATGTAATAATTTCGAGGATATATATAAAATACATGTTTTTACTTGCCAAGGTCATGATAGAATTATCCAGAAGTGGTAATCTATCTTATCTTAGAGGGAAAGGAATGTGTAAACAACTTTTGTGCACGGATATCGATAACATGGTCATGGCGACCGTGTTCTTCCTATTGACAATGGATGCAGGTTCTCTTTTCACCCTAACGGGCAGTCTGGTGGCGACGCTTGCCCGAGGTTAAACAATAAACAATGACCCCATGCACTTCTCACTTAACATCTGGTTGAAACCATAAAACTTAGTGTGAATGGAAGACGTCACAGCGTGTTATACTTTCTTGTTTGTTATCATTCCTTCTCGGAGACAGAAAGTCCCCCAACAACATTCTTCTTGGAATCTTATTAGTATATGAAATCTACTTCCCCCACATGCATACGTAGATATAAGATAAGCGTCGATTTTCTATTGGTCCACGTTTATTGCTTTGTACTATATATTATAGATTTTCCATTTCTCGTTACTTTACTAGCTGATGCCTTAAAATGCAGTCTGTTGAAGAATTTTTCGAAAATTCTGATTTTCCTCTTAATACCCAAATTTTTGCAACAAGTGACTTTGGAGATTTAACATCATCTCAATTAGATTCTCCGTTCGAAGATGATGCCGCTGAAGATAAAATATTTTCTTGTTCTGATTGTAATAAGTTTTTTAAACATAAGAAGAACTTTAAAAGACACAAAAAGAATGTGCATGGAACTGATGAAAACAGATGCAACCATTGCAATAAAAACTTTGCCAGATCAATAGCCTTAAACGTCATCTAAAGTTGCATGAAGTATCTAGAGCGAAGATCTTAGAAAACAAACGAAAAAGACTGAATTCTTCTCCTCAACCTGGACCATCGGGATATCAAACTCCTGCTGCTAAAGACAGGAGAGATAACACCAAAAGTCGTACTTGCTTGAATACGTTTGAAACATATACCATTTCAACCGATTTGAACTTTATAAAAATTTAAATGGCTTCCTCCAGAATTCTAAAGAAGAAGTTGTAAGAATAGTTGAAAATAAATCCAAGGAAAAGAAAGGTATCAAGTGGTACGTTTGCGCCAAGATTCGTTTTGTTAGAAAAACAGCAGAAACCGAAGAAGAAAAATGTGAATCGCATTTTCGATCAATTTGTGAAATAAGTCTCCTAAATGAATCACCTGAAAAAAAAAGTAACAGAAGCTTTTTTAAAAATATTATCATCATGTGAAGAATTCGAGGGAAGAGGAAGTGGATGGATTTTAGATGAAATTCTACATTTGGAAGTAAAAACATGTGCCTATCAACCATTAGCACTTTCTTCATACATACCCTTACCAAAAACGATAACGAAGAAAAAAAAGCTGTGATAAATATAAAAAACAGCGATGAAAAATGTTTTTATGGTGCGTTTTAGCTGCTCTTCATCCAGTGAACATTCATGCCGAACGAATTAGTAATTACCTTTCTTTCGAAAAAGAAATTAATTGTAAGATTTTCCTACACCCATATCTCAAATAGATAAATTTGAACGAAATAATAACATATCAATAAATGTTTTTGGCTTTGAAAGAGAAATATTTCCTCTAAGAATTACTACGTCAACAAGAAGAAACAAACATATAAACTTATTACTAATATCTCAAGGAATCAAGAAACATTATACTTTAATAACTAATATGAGCAGCTTACTAAATCATTTAACAAGTCATGAACATAAAGTGTTTTTTTGCGATTATTGCCTTCTTCGATTTAACAATGAAGATTTATTGAATCAACATCAAGAAGACTGTCGAAATCATAATGTACAAAAAATAAAAATGCCGACACAAGAGGAAAAATGGCTGGAATTTAGCAATCATAAATTCAAACTACCCGTGCCATATGTGATATACGCCGACCTGGAATGTATCCTAGAAAAGATCAATTCTTGTGAACAAGACCCTAAAATTTCCTCAACTGAATCCATAGCGAAGCATGTTCCATGTGGTTTTGCATATGTTATTGTAGGACCAGATGGAACGATGGTCAAACCTCCTACAGTTTTTAGAGGAAAAAATGCCATAGATCAATTTCTTACAAAACTCTCAGATGAAGAAAAAAATCAATTCTTGATATCTTGCGTTTTGTCAAGCCTATGGTCTTTTCTATGACGGATGAAGAAAATTTTAAATCTTCTACACTCTGCAGCATCTGTGGAAATCCTCTCAATGGAGATGCTGTAAGGGACCACGATCATCTAACTGGAGCTTACAGAGGAGCAGCACACAATAGGTGCAATTTGAATTTTAAATTAGCAACTTACATTCCTGTCGTAATTCACAATTTGCGAAATTATGATGGACACTTTTTAATTCAAGGAATAGGTAAATTTAAAGAAAAGAGAATTCAATGCATTCCCGAAAATAGTGAAAAGTTTATTTCTTTTACTCTGAGCTCATTACGTTTTATTGACTCTTTTCAATTTTTAAACACTTCTCTAGAGAAACTTGCTCAAAACTTAAAACCTTGTCAATTTTATCTTTGCAATAAATATTTCGCAAGTAATGCACAATTTATTACTAGAAAAGGTTGCTATCCATATGAATATTTTGATTCCTTTTCTAAATTTTATGAGACGCAGCTCCCTCCTCAATCAGCTTTTTTCAACAGTTTAACAAATGAAAATGTATCCAGAGAAGACTACGAATATGCTCACGATATATGGAATATATTTCAAATGCATACATTAGGTGATTATCATGATTTGTATGTAACCGTAGACGTATTACTACTTTCAGACATATTTGAAAACTTTAGAACTCTATGCCAGAATTACTACAAAATTGATCCATGTCATACATATACGGCTCCTGGTTTGGCATGGCAAGCATGTCTCAAAATGACAAAAGTACGATTGGAGCTTTTAACTGATATAGACATGCACTTATTCATCGAAAAAGGAATTCGCGGAGGTGTTGCGATGATTAGTCATCGCTACGCTAAGGCTAACAATGCGTATTTATCAAACTATGATTCAAGCTTACCTAGTAGTTATATTATATATTTAGACGCAAACAATCTATATGGTTGGGCAATGTCGCAACATTTACCTACACACGACTTCTCCTGGACTGATGAAGATGTTAATTTTATGAATGTACCAGACGATTCGGAAATAGGCTATATATTTGAAGTTGACTTAGAATATCCAGATGAATTGCATGATTTGCATAACTGCTATCCATTAGCTCCAGAAAAATTGAAGTAAGTGTTTCTGAATGTTCCCCTATACTAAAAATATTGCTAAAGAATTCAGTATTTTAAAATCGAAATCTGTAGAAAAATTGGTTCCTAACTTAAAAAATAAAACTAAATATGTTCTTCATTATAGAAATTTGAAGTTATATGTACAATTAGGTTTTAAAGGTTAAAAATATACAAAAATTCTAAAATTCAAACAAAGTCCTTGGTTAAAAAATTATATTGATTTTAATACTGAACATCGAAAACGAGCAAATAACAATTTTGAAAAAGATCTCTTTAAACTTTTAAACAATGCCGTGTTTGGAAAAACAATGGAAAATTTACGCAATAGAGTTAAGATTGATTTAGTGAATAGTGAGAAAAGAGCTAAGAAATTAATAGCATCTCCAGCATTTTATGCTTATAAAATAATTAATAACGACCTTGTATCTATTCAAAGAAAACTTACTTCTCTTTTATTGAACAGACCCATATATGTTGGTTTTCAATTTTAGATATTTCTAAAATTTTAATGTACAATTTTCATTATAATTATGTCAAAAAAATGTATGAAAATCGTGCCAAATTATTATTTACAGATACAGATTCTCTGTGTTATATTATTTCAACTTCAGATATATATAAAGATATGTTTCATAATTCCATTGAATTTGATACAGCTAACTATCCTCAAATCATTTTCTTTATAATCCCTTAAATAATAAAGTTCTCGGAAAAATGAAAGATGAGTTAAATGGGATGGTAGCAACTGAATTCGTAGGTCTCAAAGCAAAAATGTACAGCATAAAAACATTAACTTTAGAAAAAAATACAGCAAAAGGGGTACATAGATCTATTTTAAAAAGTAAAATTTCTCATGAAGACTATAAAAATTGCCTCATAAATAAGTATAGAAGTCGTGAAGAGTTTAAATCCATTAACAGTTCTATACATCAAATACATTCTGTAAAAGTAAAAAAATTTCACTTTGCCCCTTCGATGATAAAAGATATATTCTTGAAGATGGTATTACAACTTTGGCTTTCGGTAACTGTCATATAAATGAAAGCTAATATTTTACATAAATGAGAATTTAATTATACAGTTTCGCGTATATATATATATATTGATTTTTTTCTGTATATATCTTATTCTTTCATGTTTGTGAACGTAATTTTTTTCATTTTATACATTGTCGACCGTATTTATTATTTATATTGAATGATGTTGTTTATTTCAATGCTTCTCATGTAATGCATTTTGAAAAATGTAAGATTAAATTGAATTTTCTGTTAGAACATTGTATTTTTGCTTATTTCAATATTCTTGTATAATGCTTTTTTTAAATTTTAAATATAAGATTAAATTAAGTTTTCCGTTACCATATTGTTCTATGAAAAGAAAGTTACATTATTTATTTGTATGTTAGAAATTAAGAGAAAGACATTCCATTATATATATATATATATATATATATATATATATATATATATATATATATATATATATATATTTGGTAGTTAAAATTTATTGAGATAAGTTTAAAAACTATAAATTAATGTTTATTACTTGAGTATTCTCATTTACAATGGAGTTTCCAAACCTTAAACATCCATTTTCTATGATGATCTGCGGACCTTCTAATTCTGGTAAAACTTTCTTTGTTAGACGAATATTAGAAACAAAATTAATCAAACCTTTTCCTCCCAAAATTATTTGGTGTTATGGAATTTATCAAAAACTGTTTGAGAAGATGTCTGACATAGAATTTCATGAAGGCATACCTTCTGGTGTAGAAAACATTACTAATGCTCTCATAATAATAGACGATTTAATGAATGAAGTAGGAGATGACAAAAAACTTTCAAACTTGTTCACGAAAGGAAGCCACCATAGAGATATTTCCGTAATATTTATTCTACAAAATATTTTTTGCAAGGGAAAACAAATTAGGAATATTTCTTTAAATACTTCTTACCTATGTTGTTTTAAAAATGTTAGAGACAAGCAACAGATCTCTTGTCTAGCAAGACAAATGTATCCATCTCAGTCGAAATTTCTTTTAGAAAGTTATGACGATGCTACAAAAGTGCCATATGGTTATTTATTTATTGACCTGAAGCCTGAAACGAATGAGAGACTGCGCATACGTACGAGTATATTTCAGGGGATAAAAACATAGTATATGTTCCTCGGTAATAATTGTTTTTAAAATACAAACGAAAAATTAATTTATACTTTTTACTCATATAAAATTTTATTTTACTATCGAATATAGTATTTAAAGTTTGAAATAGTGTAACATAAAACATTTGCATTAAATATGTCGGTAAAACAACACGTAGCGTATTTAAAGCTCTTGGCAAAAGCAAAAACAAGAGAAAAATATTACAAAAATGTCCTAATTCTCTAATAAAGGCAGTATGCGAATGTGCGTTAAATACTTTAAAAGGGAATGTTCCATTAACAAAGCATCATAAAAGAAGGTTAGCTCCTTTTAAGCAGGTTATACGTAAGTTAGGAGATAAATCTGTCCCTTTGTATAAAAGAGGAAAGTTCTAATACAAAAAGGAGAAGGATTTTTAAGTTTTCTGATTCCAGCTGCTGTTTCAGTTATATCATCCCTCATTCATGGAACACAGTAAGAAATTCGTTTTTACTGCCAGAAGAAAGACTTCAAAATTTCGTTTCAGAACAACTATCAGAATTAGATGAGAAAATGCAATCTATTCTTCGAAACAAAAACATGAATGATTCTGAAAAGGTTACTTTATACTTACAAATTCTTCGAAAATATGTAAACTTTCCCTTTCCCAAAGAAATCAATGAAGACATGCAAGAACCACAGATGGAATTTAAAAATTCTAATGCAGAAGATCTGAAAAGTGTTATTCTAAATGAAGATTCTAAGGAGGCCCTCGGATTTATAAAGCAAGAAACCAGCGCAGTGAATATTGAACAAGAAATAGAAAAATCAGCACCAAAGAAATATAAAGCTATTATTAAGAAAATCATTCTTTTTATACAGAAGCATCGAGAAGAAATATATTGGACACCTGACAAAGAGTTAATAGTGGATGGGAAAATTATTCGAAATACTAATGTTGTACATTTGATTACCCACCTAGTGAGAGACAGAAAAATAAAACCTTTTGGGTTTGAATCATTTGATGAATTTTTAAAAGAAAAAATTTTCCATCAAATTTTGTTAAGAATAAATATCTTAAAACAAAAACATTGTATGCAAAACCTTTGTCATGGATTGATTATTAAGTGTAGCTCGTGTTTTCTTCAATAAATCTTTTTTAAAAAGCATTTTGATCTGTCTTTTTTTTTGTTTTTGTTTCTTATACTAACATATATTAATATAATTGAAAAATGATTTAAAAAAAGTTGAAAAATATTTTGAAAAAGTTAAAAAAATATTTTTAAATGTTGAAAATATTTAAAAAAAAAAGTTAGAGTATTGTTGATGGACTTGAATATTTAGGTTAAGAGCAATACTGATAAAATTTCTTTTTCATATTAATCTTAAACAATAATAATAATTTTATAAATTTAAATATATTGAAAACTTATAAGAAATTCAAAGCAAAATCATATTCATCTTATAATAATAACACAAACACAAAATATAAAAACAATATTGTATTTATTCACCATCTAAAATTTATTCTTACATTATATCTTTTCTTAAAATATTGATACAATCTGAAATCATTCTGTTTGCTACGAACAAATTCATATAAAATATAATTCATCGAAAAGCCTTTACTGATTTTCAACAAGAAAAATATACAATAATGACCACAGACGTTCGATGTAAGACTTTGAAGGGATTTTTCATTCCACTTTATATTTTTAAACTTTCTCGTATAGCTCGAAATAAAATCTCCATAAGCTGTTGAGGGAAATCCATAAGAATCAAAAATTCTATTGTGTTTTCGTCTCGAATATGCATCGCTAGCCAGTGAGATCCTTCTTGATCTTGTGTGTCTGTATTTACGATCAGAGTACTTCTTCTAATTAAAGGTAACTTGTCTGAAGGAAATACTCCAATAAAATATTTTGAAGCATCTTTATCCTCAGACAAAATTCGATGAATTTGTGAGGCATACATTAATTTTCGAAATCAAAGAGTACGTTCCTTGTTTTGTTTATCTCGATTAAGGATTCAAATTCAGCGAAAACGATCAGCGACACTGTTTGCTCCAATGCTTTGTTAAATTTTAATTCTATTCTTAAGTTACTGTGTCTAATCAGATTGAAATGTTCTCCGTCACACAAGTCAGGTGTTAAATCAAATAAAAATAAGGAATATATCCCTTAGCAAACTCATTTCTTGATAAATAAAGCCCTTCAGAATTTAAAAACAAGCTCTGATATGCCCTAATATAATTTTCTTTTTCGAAATCCAATTATAATGGTTGATGAGGCATAGGTTGACCATCTATATAGACTCCGATAAAATTCACATTGTAGTGATTGAATTCAAAAGGTGACTTTTTATAGTTTCCGTTGAATGCATCATTATCTACACAAGCTAAAACTATTCGTTTTGGCATTTGTCCGAAAAACACCTTGTCTTGGATAAAAGAATAGCTCGATTGAGGTATTGAAAACACTTTACAGTTAACTCTATCTATAGGATATTTAGCTGTTGCCTTTTCTAAAGCTTTAGCATGAGCAATAAGGACTCCGGGATTAATATGCACTTTTCTAACAAAGATTGAAACGTGATCGAACACTATTTTATAGCCCTCATTTCCCATGAGACAAAATTCTGGCTTACTTCTTATCAGTTATCAGCTCTTAACCTAAATATTCAAGTCCATCAACAATACTCTAACTTTTTTAAATATTTTCAACATTTAAAAATATTTTTTTAACTTTTTCAAAATATTTTTCAACTTTTTTTAAATCATTTTTCAATTATATTAATATATGTTAGTATAAGAAACAAACAACAAAAAAAAGACAGATCAAAATGCTTTTTAAAAAAAGATTTATTGAAGAAAACACGAGCTACACTTAATAATCAATCCATGACAAAGGTTTTGCATACAATGTTTTTGTTTTAAGATATTTATTCTTAACAAAATTTGATGGAAAATTTTTTTCTTTTTAAAAATTCATCAAATGATTCAAACCCAAAAGGTTTTATTTTTCTGTCTCTCACTAGGTGGGTAATCAAATGTACAACATTAGTATTTCGAATAATTTTCCCATCCACTATTAACTCTTTGTCAGGTGTCCAATATATTTCTTCTCGATGCTTCTGTATAAAAAGAATGATTTTCTTAATAATAGCTTTATATTTCTTTGGTGCTGATTTTTCTATTTCTTGTTCAATATTCTCTGCGCTGGTTTCTTGCTTTATAAATCCGAGGGCCTCCTTAGAATCTTCATTTAGAATAACACTTTTCAGATCTTCTGCATTAGAATTTTTAAATTCCATCTGTGGTTCTTGCATGTCTTCATTGATTTCTTTGGGAAAGGGAAAGTTTACATATTTTCGAAGAATTTGTAAGTATAAAGTAACCTTTTCAGAATCATTCATGTTTTTGTTTCGAAGAATAGATTGCATTTTCTCATCTAATTCTGATAGTTGTTCTGAAACGAAATTTTGAAGTCTTTCTTCTGGCTGTAAAACGAATTTCTTACTGTGTTCCATGAATGAGGGATGATATAACTGAAACAGCAGCAGGAATCAGAAAACTTAAAAATCCTTCTCCTTTTTGTATTAGAACTTTCCTCTTTTTATACAAAGGGACAGATTTATCTCTAACTTACGTATAACCTGCTTAAAAGGAGCTAACCTTCTTTTATGATGCTTTGTTAATGGAACATTCCCTTTTAAAGTATTTAACGCACATTCGCATACTGCCTTTATTAGAGAATTAGGACATTTTTGTAATATTTTTCTCTTGTTTTTGCTTTTTGCCAAGAGCTTTAAATACCCTACGTGCTGTTTTACCGACATATTTAATGCAAATGTTTTATGTTACACTATTTCAAACTTTAAATACTATATTCGATAGTAAAATAAAATTTTATATGAGTAAAAGTATAAATTAATTTTTCGTTTGTATTTTAAAAACAATTATTACCGAGGAACATATACTATGTTTTTATCCCCTGAAAATATACTCATACGTATGCGCAGTCTTTCATTCGTTTCAGGCTTCAGGTCAATAAATAAATAACCATATGGCACTTTTGTAGCATCGTCATAACTTTCTAAAAGAAATTTCGACTGAGATGGATACATTTGTCTTGCTAGACAAGAGATCTGTTGCTTGTCTCTAACATTTTAAAACAACATAGGTAAGAAGTATTTAAAGAAATATTCCTAATTTGTTTTCCCTTGCAAAAAATATTTTGTAGAATAAATATTACGGAAATATCTCTATGGTGGCTTCCTTTCGTGAACAAGTTTGAAAGTGTTTTGTCATCTCCTATTTCATTCATTAAATCGTCTATTATTATGAGAGCATTAGTAATGTTTTCTACACTAGAAGGTATGCCTTCATGAAATTCTATGTCAGACATCTTCTCAAACAGTTTTTGATAAATTCCATAACACCAAATAATTTTGGGAGGAAAAGGTTTGATTAATTTTGTTTCTAATATTCGTCTAACAAAGAAAGTTTTATCAGAATTAGAAGGTCCGCAGATCATCATAGAAAATGGATGTTTAAGGTTTGGAAACTCCATTGTAAATGAGAATACTCAAGTAACAAACATTAATTTATAGTTTTTAAACTTATCTCAATAAATTTTAACTACCAAATATATATATATATATATATATATATATATATATATATAGATAATGGAATGTCTTTCTCTTAATTTCTAACATACAAATAAATAATGCAACTTTCTTTTCATAGAACAATATGGTAACGGAAAACTTAATTTAATCTTATATTTAAAATTTTAAAAAAAAGCATTATACAAGAATATTGAAATAAGCAAAAATACAATGTTCTAACAGAAAATTCAATTTAATCTTACATTTTCAAAATGCATTACATGAGAAGCATTGAAATAAGCAACATCATTCAATATAAATAATAAATACGGTCGACAATGTATAAAATGAAAAAAAAAAATTTACGTTCACAAACATGAAAGAATAAGATATATACAGAAAAAATCAATATATATATACGCGAAACTATATAATTAAATTCTCATTTATGTAAAATATTAGCTTTCATTTATATGACAGTTACCGAAAGCCAAAGTTGTAATACCATCTTCAAGAATATATCTTTTATCATCGAAGGGGCAAAGTGAAATTTTTTTACTTTTTACAGAATGTATTTGATGTATAGAACTGTTAATGGATTTAAACTCTTCACGACTTCTATACTCATTTATGAGGCAATTTTTATAGTCTTCATGAGAAATTTTACTTTTTAAAATAGATCTATGTACCCCTTTTGCTGTATTTTTTCCTAAAATGATCTTATGAATTCGTTGTAATTCCAACCAGTTATTTTCGCTTAGAACACACGTTCCCGGTACAAACTTCTTTGAATAATCTTTTTTCTGGAAATAGCACTGGAAGATGATATTTGGAATGTTCTCAATAAAAAACGGTCGATATCATCAAAGAGTCTTTTATGAGGATAGTTTCTTCAACAGAAGATGATGTATTGATTTGCTCGATTTGATTAACAAATGATTGCCACAGCATAGGCGAGAAACACACACCTCTTTTAGTTGGAGACAGTCGATTATTCCCATCTCTTTTATAGAGACGTAGATGAACTTGTACCATGGTAGCAAAATATGTCACTGCAGCATAAACGTCCTGTCCTAAGTGGAAATGATGTGGAGGAATAGTATCCTCAGAGAAAGAAGAATCTGACTTGGTATCTTCACTAAAACATACTCGCTTATTAGAACCATTATTGGAATTAAACGTTCGCTTCATGTTTCTAATTCTACACGTGTATAATTCTGATTACAACAATAATAAAATTTGAACTACAGTCTGAGAGAGAAAAGAGCTAGAAATGTCTTTAAACCAAATATATTCCAAATCCATGATTAGAACTTTACTCTCATGTTGAACTGTGATTGGTTTGTAAGAATATTATCATAAAACTTAAAGAAGCTTATTGGTGGAATAGAATAATGTATTCTTACGCGTGCGTAGTGTTACATTGTCTGTTATTTGGTCATGTTATCCATGTACCAACATGTTCAAAGGTTGTTTACACATTCCTTTCCCTCTAAGATAAGATAGATTACCACTTCTGGATAATTCTATCATGACCTTGGCAAATAAAAACATGTATTTTATATATATCCTCGAAATTATTACATGACGTATAAAATGAAGAAATTCATAGCTTTAAATAGTTTAGAAGGATATTAAATTTTTAGCCATAGGAATCTTACAATTCAACTTTATTCTAAGTATTTTCGCTTAAAGTTTGATAATATGTGAGTAAACTAAATGTATGGTAACAGGTTTTCGTAGGTGAGTTGTTAGGATCGTACCTTCTAACATTCATCAACGAAGACTTTTGGGGTTCGAAACTCAACTTAAAAATAAGTGTAATTTTACACATAGAAATTAAAATCAATCATAGATGGCTCCACTCATAAATGTACTTTTTCTAAAAAAAAATTAGTTTTGAAGTAACGAAAAACATTTATTGAAACGAAAATAGCTCTGACTGACATTAAGTTTTATTTTTCAAAACAAGTTTTGTCTCCCTTCATCAAGACTAAAATTTGCATCGAATCCTACGATCAAGTTGAACAGTATATTCATTTTAACTAATTAATTCATTTCATTAAGTAAAAATACGAATCGCCTATCATTAAAAACATATTCGTGTTCTCAAACCAATCATACTGATAGAGAAGACCCCTTACTAATACGAGAAAGGATTGGAATGATTCATCTTCTCATAAAAAATGTTTATTTTTTGTCATTATTGTTTGCACTAAAGTAAAATTGAAAATATTATTGAAATCTTATTTTAAAAATTATTAATTGAAAAATAAACAGTCTATTCAATGAATTCCCAACATTTCAAATTTTCATAACGCATGCGCAGAATGTTTTTCAGGTAAGGAGACCCCCCATTGTCACTCTTTCCTTATCTCTTCTGCCCCCAGGCGTCAGCCGCGCTCCACGCTCCACTTGTCCCAGAACCGGCCCCATGTTAAGTCTATGGAGGCTCCACGCTCCACTTGTCCCAGAACCGGCATTTTATATCTACTTAGATGTTTCGAGGATTAAGCTCAGAAATTGTGCAAATCGTGTACGATGGTTCAAAGGAAAAACTCGAAAGTGCCTAAAGCTCAAATAACACAAACAGTAGAGCGTATCAATTTAGGTATCAATTTAATGCAGATTCCAAGAGTTTTGTAACAGATGCGCTTCTCTGAAGCTATCGAAATTCGTCATACGTAAGTCAGTATCAGATTACGATACCCTTAAGTAATAAACACGAATCTTCTCCATGAAGCAGTGTTATATATAATTGAGGTTTTTTAAACCATCCAAAAATAGAATTATTACAAGATCATTAAAAGTTTAATTAATTATGCATAATGAAGTCTCCACTCTTGAATTTGGTGATGAATTGAAATTTCAAATATGGTCCACTCTCTAAACTTCCACACTACTTCATTGGGCTGGTTTGATTTATATTTAGTGGCTCCAGGACTTGAACTATACCGGCTTCAAAAACTGTACTGGCCATGGCTTTATTACTATCACCATTCGGCTACCGCGACCACTTTATTAATTGAGTGTGAGGGGAAGCAGTGGCGTAACGTACACCCCTGTAACCTCCCATCACAAGGGGGGTAGGATTCTAGGGGGCCTAAAGCCTAAATGACGCCAAGTACAGCTAGGGGTACAGGATTCTAGGAGGACCAAAGCCGAAAACTGACGCCAAGTACGGCTAGGGCCCCCAAACCTGACTTTGTACGGGGTCCAAATATTCTCCGTTACGCCAGTGTGTGTGGGGGGGAGAATATTTTGTAAGATTTTTCAGTGAGCACACTGTGTCACGATTATTTTCTCGGAATGTATTCTTAGAGAGAATTATTCTGCATTTGTTTCCTTTTTTACTGTTTAAAAATTAATGAAAAAATGTGTTTGAGAAATTCTGTCATCAATTATTTATAAGTTAACGATTGCAAGGTTTATTTCGGGAAATTGAAGGATATGTGTGCATAGGAACTTCATTAAAAATATAAACAATTTGACATTATTATTAAAAAAAAATTAAAGATGTCAAGTTGTAATACTTCAATTATGGTGCTTTTTATGACGAATTTCGTAAAAAAAGACATGATGAAAAAATTTAGAATTAAGTTCACTTGTTAGAAAACTATGATCCAAATTCAAGGAAACTAAATTTGATAAAATGTTTACTATTTGTAGAACAGGTGGTTACTTTATTTATTGATTTTTTTCCCTAGATGCTTTCAAATGTTGTTGTTACTAATGCCACCTGATCGACAAAGGCCAGATCAAGGTCCACGAAATTCATCACGGCAAAGGGTTAAGTGACGACTGTCATTAGCCGTAGCTTTGAGCACCATTCAGGTGACAGAACGATTTAGCTCGGTTTCATCCCAATTTCGAAGGAGAACACCCTGGAGGTGGTCAGGGGCCTCCCACCTCTCTTTCCCTTCCACCAACCTGACGAGAGGACTTGTGGTTCGACGGCTATTTAAAGTACCCCACGCCGCGAAGACACTATACATTCAAAAATATCCATGTCTTCTCCGAGATTCGAAGCCAGGCCCAACGGCACGGCAGTCAGCGTCGCTAACCACTATACCGGCTGGTCGAAACGAGTGGTGATGGTCACGAATTCATGACCTGCTATTCCTGGTAGATCATACGATCTATCATGTAGAGGAGCTGATGTACGATAAATCTGGCGTAGCTCAAAGATCTCCCGTTAGTGTGGTGTGTAAGTTTGGAGAGTGGGTGTCAGGTCAAATTCATCCTCGTCCCTTTACAGTTACGAGGTCCGTTGTCAATAACCCTCGTTTTCGAAGAGCAACTTAATAAAATATTGATTCAATCGACACTTTTATAGATGTTTAGATGATAGATTTTTTCCAAAATCGACTTATTAAGGTATTCGTCAACGATCGGAACCATGCTTTTAGAAAATCGTATAAATGAATAATTTTTTATATTTAGTGAGTATATATACGTAAAAATATATAAAAATTATTTTGAGTAATATATAAAAATTATTTTAAGAATATTATTACTTTAAAAAAGTATTTAAATGCAACTTTTTGGTAAAAAATGAAAAAAAAATGACATATCTTGAAAACATTTTCCTTTTATGGAAAAGGTTTCTATGATAATATTTTGCCTATATATAGCTAAAGCTTCTGCTCAGAACCTGAACAGGGATTTATGAAAAGTATAATTTAGAAGCGGATTTATACTCATATTTTAATTTATCAAAGAAAAATTTTAACAAGAAATCACTAGTTATTATTTGAATTTAGTCTCACTCTGAAATTAATGAATTTTTCAAAATTCCTAGTTCAAGCTCTATATAAAAGACTTAACTCTATATAGAGGGAAAATATTATTATTATTATTATAGAAAAAATTTCCGTAAAAAATAAAGTAGAATGTTTTAAAATTGTCATTTTTTTTCTTTTCTTTTTCTGTCAAAATTTTTTTTCTTTTCTTTTTCTGTCAAAAAACTACAGTAAAGTTTTTGACTGTAATAATATTCTTAAAACAATTTTACATGTATATTCTAATTCTAGTGACACCAAATAACAAAAAAAAATATTATTAATTTATACTCTGTTTCAAAATTTCGGTTCAGAACGCAATCGAATGCCTTCAAGTAGTATAAATAGTTTTGATTCAAAATTTTTTTTATAGAATTGCACACATACTTACGGATTTAATTTCAAGCGTACTAGTATATTGCTAAAGAGATATATTTATATTCTTTAAAAACGGTTATTTTAGTTTTAAAAATTAAGTGATTTTTTGTATTTTCACTCCAATTTCGATAAATTTATGTTTTCCCCCCATACTATGTTGTCATTTTATTTTTTAAAGCCTGTAATTTAAATGGTTGTTTTTTTAACACCTTAATAATATTCCATTCTTAAATAAATTTTTATAATTCTGCAATTATTTGTTTAAGAAGTCATCCACTGCACTACTGTGTAACTGAAATATAAGAATAGTAAAGTAAAAAAAAAAATAGCATTATATTAGCGGCAAAGTCTGCATACTGTGATGAAATCTTAGATGCACGAAACTCGTGGACTACACCTGACCCGTAATAAATATTTTTAGAGCTCGATTACACTCTTTGGTAAAAAAAAAGGTGCTGAGTAAAATAAACATGCAAATAGATAAGAACCCCGATAGGCTCGGTAATACAGCTATTTACATGTTGCCACTGTTAATTTATCCTTTAAATAGAGCTGAAACACTGTACAACTGCTACTTCTGCAATAAGCTACCACAGTATCAGCCGTATCAATAATACGGGACCCCCCAATCTACGGGGTCCTCAATATGTGTAAGCAAAAAATCGTAAAATGTTGTCAATGATCTGATTAACAAAGCTCCCATTTCCAAAAAAGGACCCCAACGAATTTTGATACAGAGCGCACTCAGGACTAGCTACGCCAATGGTAACAAGTATGTGTGAAACTGTTTCATGCTATCGTGGAAGAGATATTTACGTGTTTTTAAAAAAAGGCCAAGTTATTGAGCTGCGTCAAAGAAAACGACTGAAAAGATTACTGAAATTTCGGGAATTGGCTTGAGAGGGTTTAAATCCCTTTAGCGGTTTGCTCGTACAGGCTACCGAAAGTTGGCCACAACTGGTTTCCCCATGTGCTGTACAGGCACTAATATTTTCTCTTTCTTTGATTTGTGTGTATTTTTGATTTTTATGGTGTATTATTTAGTGCTAGTATTTTGAAAGGTTGATGTGATTTGTCTATGGTACTGAAATGCTTTTCATTCGGCATTTTTTTGTATTGTTGAATAAATATATACAATAAAAAAAATGCAACTCTTTTTTAGCACATTTTGGGTAAAAAAATTGATCTTTTAAGGGCTTAAAACCTAAAGTGAGAGTGGAGTACCATTGACATCTCGTAATTATGTATGGTATAAAACACTCTTAAATTCTCGAGACCGAAGATCTTTTAAAAGACTGGCCATCAAAATTGTATAGATTCAACTGTTGACCACACTTGTTTAACAATGTGTGTGTGTGTGAATGTAAATGTGTATACCATCACTCACAACGCAACAAAAATTTAAACGAATAGTTGTATAGTTCCAAGAAAACTACCGAAGAAAATGGTTCCAATTAGCTAAAATAAACGATGAATTGTTCAATATATAGTAGGGAAATGACATGTAGTCTATTTAATGAAAATTCAGCAAACTTCAGAAAGATGGGGTAAGAACTGAATCTTTAGAAGCGATGGGCCTTTCATGCATAATGCTCTCTGAGGATTTTGTCAGCAGCTAACAGGGCATTTCATTCCAAGCTACTATAACATCGGACTTCGTAACTCTGATCTATGATCAAGTGAAATAGACTACATCTGATCGACTACATTTTTATCACTTGCTACTTGGTGCGAAGAAGCTTTCAGGTGAACATTAGATGAGAAAGACACCTGTTTGTCATCCTCGTTGCTTGACTGTAGTTCAAAATTACGGAGCCAATAACCCTTCCCTTTCGATAATGTCAGTTTATGCTAAACTTACAATAAACTTTATGTGAATCATGTATGCATCATCATGAAACAATCAATGGATCCACTAAAGATTTTCATGAGATATTATAATGGGTATATTATGTTAAAGTTAGAGATCTTAGAGCTTTAAAGTCGTTACGTGGAATGATCTGGATGTCTGGGGAGTGAGTTACCATCTCAAATGTTCGAAACTATGAGAAACTTCACTACCAGTAGTTCAACACCTTTTACTAACCTGTTTGATTTTAAACATCATGAACCAATTCCAGAAATCGCCGTGAGAAATAATGGAGGTGAGTAAATGTAAATCCAATCGTGAATATTGTTGTAAAGCGTGAAAATCAAAAGAATAAGGTGCCAACTCAAACAATTCTCGTCACTTTGTTAGGAAATTCCTGAAGTCTACGTAACTGAGGATTTTGACTCAGTTCACACGAAGTGAAAGAGTTTATGAGGGGAAAATCAACTACTGCGAGCTACCATAAAAAAGTTACCAATCTGATATGACCGACCAGAAAAAGATGCAGGCTGATGCTACAATCTTCCTGAGCAGGCTCTGAATCTTCGAGCAATTTTAGTCGATATTTTTTGAAAATAAATAATTAAAAGTAATAGATACGTGGTCGGCAATATGGTCTGACAAATGAATTACAGTCGAATCTCCATATTATACACACACACGAGCCTCCAAATTGCGAATTTTTCTATATAGCGAACTTTTTCCTCGAACCAACATTTCACGATTTTCCTTCCTAAAATAACCTCCCAATAGCGAAGTGTATTTTCTATATAACGAACTTTTCCTCTCGGGATTCTATTTTTCCCCTCCCTTTTCTTATAGTATTTTTGGATATTTCAAGTTATTCTTTCTTTTAACTCTTTTTATGGTGGTCATAAATCTTGAATTGGTTTTTTAGGTACCCAGCTGACCGGGAGCAAAAGAATTCTGGGCCTTTCATCCAAGAAGTGCAACCTTTAACCCCCTCGTCCAGTTCCCTGGAAACATGTTTGATATCCCCTTTTGCCCTCAGTGGAGTTGTCTCGTGTCCTTGAACTAGTCTCCGGTCATTTGTAGTGTTGATCAGTCGAGCTGGTAACTTCGTTTCTTGTAGCTCGAAAGTGTCAAAGCGTAAAAGCTTGAGCATCAAAGAAAAAAAAATTCTTTCAGAAACTTTCCTTGTTTTTTTTCCTTTTTTTTTTTTGATAGCTAAGATATAAAAAAATAAATAAATTTTATTAATTTACAAAAAAGGTGTGAATAATTACTTTTTTTTAATATATAGTGTTTATGAATTCAAAAAAATTTGTTTTATGTGGTTTATAAAGAAAATTGAAAGATTAACCTGTATATAACGAATTTTCCATATAGCGAAAAAAAATTTCTGGATTTAGCGACTTCGTTGTATAGATTTCTGACTATTATTTTCCAGCACCATTTCAAATGACTTTATAGTACTACACATATGCATATCATGTTTCCTCTATAAAGAAAATGGCAGTTAGAAGCTTTCAATAACATTAAAGAAGAAACCCAAGGAAGTTTTAAGAGGGACAAAAAACCCAAGATAGCTATTTACATCTTGAACGTGATTTAAAATTATGAATCTTATCAGCAAGTCTTCATTGTTTAATTTCTCTATAATTTAATTAAATTAAACCACATGAGAGAATTGAATTCGAGCACATACATGTGTACTTTATATATCAACAAAAGTGATAAAATGCACCAAAAGCTTAACTTGTTACCTAAGCTTTGTCTTAAAGTTGTAACGAGATCTATCTGAAACAAGGAACAGAAAAAAAAAATTCCAAACCTAGACACAATCGAAAAGAATTAATCAAATACGTTTCAATCCGGCTGTACAAACAAACGGGAAACAAAAATACAAATCGTAAGTACTCAATCTGTTCTAGAACAAATCCTCGACAAAGAATGATAAGGTTAGGATCGATGAATTGGATAAGTAGTTGTGAAGCAAGAGCTCCCTTTTTTCTTCTCTTTCTCAGTTTCTTACCATTCAAACGAATAATAATCTCTTGTGTTTCTCGAATAAAGAAGCAACTGTGACACTTTATTTTGTCCTGCATAATTTTCTCATAAGATTTAACAAAATAATATTTTTTTTAAGTAACATCAGTGGAAAATTTTTTATTTTCTTCTCTTATTTTTATCCCACTTTTCATTGCAAAAATACTTCTCAGTATCGAATTCAAATATTATCAGTTGAAGATTGACCTAATTTTAACCATGTTAACTAAGCAAAATCATGATCCAGTAGTTATCGAATCATTTTTAACAGAGAATACACTTTTAATTTTCTCTCTTTTTCTCCTTGTTCCTTCCACATTCACCCCCCAAAAATGCTAGTTCTTTTCGGAATTCTAGTTCTTTGATTTTTTGCTTCATTTGTAAAACTTAATTAATATATCTATACACACTTCTAATTCCTTTAATAAATATTTAATAAAATAATTCATCACTGAGAGATGTAGGAATATGTGAAACCAAATGATCACACTGAAAATAATTAAATGAACACTTTACAACATTGCTTTTGTCGACTTATGTTGCATAAAGTTGAGCAAAACTGACAAAATAAGAGTTAGGCAATAATTCATGAGCATAAAGCAGCGTTTCTCAAACTGTGGGGCGCGCCTCCCTAGGGGGCGTGATAACTCTAGGAGGGGGGGGCGCGAGCATATTGAAAAGTCGAAAACAAGATATTATTTTAAAACAAATTAATAATTTACAGAAAGTTAGCAAACGAAATACATTCTAACATAATAAAAAATGAAAGACAAATTTATACTGATATATAAAATACATTGTGCTGTACTGATGTACTCATAACTAAGTTAAGAACAAGTTCAATAATTACCAGTGACTCCATGGGCTTGTCATACATAAAATTATATACAAAAATTAACACTTACATTGATAATTTGTACGGCTTATAATTTATTCCTTAACTGTCGATTAAAAGTTACGTGATTCACTCCCCAAAGCCACCGTAGGCGAGTGCATGGGGTGTATTGGTGGAGAGAAAAGTAAAAAATAATCAAATCCTTTGTGAGAAATAAGTGAATCCTTCGCAAACACTGTCAAGGTCCTATTATTGCATTCCAAAGTCTTCGGAATAATTTTATGGATAGCAGTACATAGAAAAGATCATACTTCGGTAAGACGTATTTATACGTCCAGGACAATTAACGTTTTGGCTGAGTGAGACGTTTATATGCGCCGGTGGCACTTAAGAGGTTAAAGTCGTATTGTAGCTTTGAATTCAATACATTATATTTATGTGCAAGGGGGGGGGGCGCGATGAAAATTATGATTGGATATTGGGTCGCAAGTATTAAAACTTTGAGAAGCACAGGCATGAAGAATTTATCTATTGATTATATTTGTATGAAAGAAATGAGCTTCATTTATCGAAACTTTGCAGAATGTTGCAAAACACTTTTCTTTACGCGAAGTTTAACAGTAAAAATACGACAATAAGTTAGTTTACCCGAGTTTATCATGATATTTTAATATTATATGCAAAAATTAAATCACACAAATATATTCGCATGATATAGTGTAGTGGTCTCCAACCTCCGATCCGTGGATCAAATACTACCGGGCTGCACAAGAAACATTAAATTATTTTTCTTTTATATACTGTGGTACATTTTTCTTGGGTTTGGGCTACTTTTTATGAAAATTACTTTATATTCCTTGTTAAATCACTTAATATTCATTTTTTGGTGTAGCTATATTTTATTCTGAAGTCACAATTAAATACAATTAAATTAAAATTATTAAATCAAAATAGTTTAAAATATAAACAATCAACGTCCTCCCCCTCGGCGAGCCACTGTAAAATTAACAAACGTTGACCGGTCCGTGGCGATAAAAAAAGGTTGGGGAACACTGATATAGCGTACTAATGAACTCAAATATATTTAAAAATCAAGTTAAACCAAACACATTGGTAAAAAAAAAGTGTGTGTGCTTATGACCACACGATAGAAGTGATTACTTCAAATTTTTTAATGTTATTTCAGGGATTAATTCGGTGAGAGAGAACAAAAAACAAGGGAATATTAGTATTGTTCTATAAAATTATTTATTCATATGTCTGTACTCATAAAATAATATTTTTGTGCGAAATATACAATCATATTTGTGCATTAATTTTATTCTATGAAGGAAACAACAGGTTAATGGTAGTTGAAATAGGCCATAAATACTTAAGATAAAAAATTTTATTTAAATATCTATAAAAAAAAACTCCGTCAAGCATTGTTCCGTACTTCCTCGTGCTTTCATTTGGATCATTTGACATAATGAAATTGAATTTTGATTTTAAAAAATCAACTAAACGTTTTCATTTGTCTTTTGAAAAATCTGCTTTAAAATTCCCACTTAAAATCATAGATAATTTATTCAGAAGACCCAATCCGGCTTTGTGAATTTTGGTTGTAATTTAACAATATTCAATTCTTTCCATGAATTAATTTAAGTAAAGGGGTAGTAAGACAGGTAGTTGATTGGGAAGAGAGGAATATAGGTCAAAACTTTTAAAAAGGAATTTAATCAAAAGATTTATATCACATAATCTCTAGCTTATACTAGCACTTTTGTCATTGTATGGCAGTTTTGCACAAATATATCTGGTGATGCTGGAAGGTAAGTCTTCTTAATTATATTTTGTTTTCTTGTATTTAAATTATTTAATGTAACTTTTTCATAATACCTGTATACTTAATTTTGTTATTTTAAATTTTTAATTGTTTTAATTTTCTTTTTAGACTCAAAGAGTATATTTAAATAATGTGATTAATAGAACTATTTGTTCATTGCTATTCTTATTCGCTTACAAAAATAGATTTTTATTCTTAAATTCAGTGCAATATTGCTAATGATAATTATACTATTTATTTAGTTCTATGAAAAATTTGCCCTTTTTCTACAATTTGTTTAATTTTAGTATAGGATTTCTCTCTCTCTATTAGCCTATTCTTTAAAAATATTACATGTTTCATTTTCATGCTTCAAAAAAAAATCCCGCATTCATTTTTGGGGAAAGAGATGGCAGAGGGTGGAAGCCCCACTTAGATCGAAGCTAGGAACTTTACTTTTACGGCGTATTGGTGGGGGGATGGTGAAACATCCCTCCTTTTCTTTTTAGGGATGTGTATGTCGCGGACGATCTTGTACAAGCAGGATTCCCGACTAAAGACGAAAAAAACCAAATGAGTGTTACAAGCCCGAGCGTGTCATTCATTCAAGTTCACTCTCCAGCAAAACGCGCCATTAGAAGTTATCACTGCAAAAATAGTCAAATATTTTAGTATGCGTGTTAGTAGCAATGTTTTTCGCTTGTATGTTCCTCATTTAAATAATTGTGTAATTTCTTTCAAAATAAGAATATCGTATCATGTATATTGAGTAATTAGACATTTCATCTCTATAGTAATGTAAAATACGTTTGTTGAGATCACATGCACAATTACATCGGAGAGTTATTTGCATTGTCATAGAATATTATAGAGGGACACAACAAAACAAGTACCAAGAATCATTATCACAAACTATTCGACAAGAAATTAATGTCATCACTTGTACTTATTCCAGGACTTTCTCTCTTATGGTATATCAGTATATAAAAATATTGGGTGCTTACATATTATACCGTCAACCAATTTTGCTAAATCAAAAGACATCGCCAAATCAAAAAACATTACCAAATGCCGTTATCGGTTCCGCATTGCGTGAAAACAAATTCCCGCGTATATTGATTCCACAATAGCCCGTCAACAAATAAATTGGAGAAGATTTAGAAGAATTTACATTTTAAAAGCGTTACAAATGAGTCTTTTTTATGCATATGTAGCCATATAAATTCGATAAATAGGAATCCAAACGATGTCATCCAGTTCTATGATCTTGCTTGCATCGCCTTTTTCCAAGCGCCTTAGTCTTTCTTGTGTAGAGGAGCTCTGGAAAATTTCCTTTGTACATTCATTTCCATGGAAAACTGATCCAATTTTAATCATTTTTCAAAACAAAAATTAAGAGAAAAATTATATTATAAGTACAAGTTATAAGCAATTTTATTATTAATAGAGGAAGCACGAACAAAAGATTATTGTGCTTGAACAAATACGGCAACGGTTTATTGCTATTGGCTGCAAAACTTTTGACGATTTGATGACTTTGGTTGGAATAATGCAGAAGTACTGAATAATATGGAACTTCCAAGCACCGATTAATAATAATTCCTTGTAACATGCAAAATCGAAGAATCTATGTAGCATAACAATAGCAAGCACCATCATTGCTGAGACCCGAATTGCCACAAACGCATCGCTCTTGTTAATCTGTTCTCTTAACAGTAACACACAAGCGGTCTCATTAGTAATGGTTCAATTTGAAAAATCATTACCATCATTATATATCAATTCGATTGCAAACCTTAGCAATTGGGAATGACATTATTTTCAATGATTCAAACTGACACACAAATGCCATCACTCCTGTTCATCTGTTCTAGTAAGAGTAACACACAACCCCCCCGCATCACTTTCGATTATTCGATATGACACACAAAAATCGTCACTTTAGCTAATGTCGTAACAGTAGTACACAAACACAATTATTATTGATGATTTGAATCGACATGTATACAAAAACCACCCCTTCCTGTTAAAGATGTTCCCGTAACAATAGAACACATCACAGTCATAATTAATTATTCGATTCAACACTCAAAAACCATCACTTCTGCGAATGCTGCTCTCATAACGGTAGCACAAAGCACAATTTTCCTTAACACAATTCCGTTCGAAGCACAAAAACCATACGCTCTGCTACTACTGTTCTCGTAACAGTAGTTCACAAATACCATTTCCATTGACAATTCAGAGCGATTCTCATCACACCTGAATTACTGACAGCTAGAAAAGCTATTGTTTAAGGGGATGAGTCAAGCTTTTTATCTTTCATTCTAAAGAATGTGTTAAGATTTGATGACAGCTCACTGCATCATTTTTGATGGATTGTTTAGCGTAAAAGTTATACCTTAACAATTAAAGATATTAAAATAGGAAGATACTGCGTCCTTTATGAATAATTGAGTTCATAAGTGAAACTAGAAATAAGCTCACATAAGAGTTCTACTACGTTGAGAAACAAAAAGACAAATATATAATATCTTTTTGTTAAAAGGGGTCTCAAGGGTGTTAACTTCGTCTCGGGGGATGAAAATAAAAACAATTTTCTAATAAATATATTTATTTGAAATTAAAATTAAATAATTTGAATCTTTTACACATTAGTTATAAAGAAATAGGGCTTCAAAAAAGAGTAAATTGTTTAAAATATAATCATAATTTTTTTAAAGAATTATAAGCATATGAAAATAGGAAACATTTCTGTAAGAAATATTAATTAAATTTTACGTTGCACATCATATTTTACAAAATAGTAACTCTAATTACTAGTAATAAATTTATTTATAAATTTAAATGTATCATTATTACTGTGTATCTGTTTTTATATAAATAGAATAATATAAATTATACTTTCTAAAAAATAAAAAAATTACAATTTTTTAAAAAGCTTTTAATTCCAATATTTTTTTAATATTTTCAAGTACAAAAGATATATATTACTAAAATTAGATAGGGCTTAAAGAGTATGGTACATTTTATAATTCTACAGAGTTTTATACATCAAAGGCTACTATTTTAGAAAATAGCGTGCGCAACGCAAAATTTACTTAATATTTATTGCAGAAATATTTCTTAATTTTATGTGCTTATTAAAATTATGATTATAGTTTTAAACATTTTGTACTTTTTTGAAACCTCATTCCCTTATAAATAATGTGTAAAAAATCGAATTATTTAATTTTAATTTCAAAGAATTATATCTATTTGAAAATTGTTCGTATTTTCACCCTCCGAGACTCCTTTAAAATTCAACTTACTAAGAGTTTTGTTTAACATTTTCTCAAAATCCTTAACATTTGACATAGCACATTTAGGTATAGATATTTATCACTGGTAGAAACCTGGTACCACACATTTTCCATTGCACAACAGTCATGATCTTTAAAACGTATGTTGATGATATTAGCCTTTTGTTCTTATAAAATATTTATAGAAGTAATCTCTTTGTATTTCATCTGAAATTTTATCGAACGCCTTAATTTCACATTCTCAATCTTACTATCCTATTTCAAGTTTATCAGCAATCTTCGACGACTTTATGCTGTCAAGCACAGCTTACTATTAATAGTTACAATATGATTACGATCAGAAACACTTCGTAATTTTTGGTAGTTTTAGTGACATTATAGTAATTGATTTGAAATATAGTATAAGTATATTTCAAATAAAGAAATTCAATTAAAATTTTAAAATGTAATTAGAAATCAAATTCATTTATAAATTATTATAATTTAATTTAAAGTTTGAAATTCAATATTGAATATCATTTTATTCATCAAATTTGTTCCAGATTATGTTTCTTTTTACTTAAATATCTTTATATTTAGTTTTAAAGTAGAGGTTTCAATCGGTTTCTGTGGCTGATTTTTTTTTCTTGTTATAACTCATTTAGAGGTTTACCAACGTTTCCAGAAAAATTTTTAGAGGTGGTCATCGACATTTCTTTCAAAATGGAATACTTTTCATGAACAGAAGAATATGGAAGCAGTTTTACTCCCCAAAAATGACGAGACGGTTTTTTCAATATAACTTTGTACAAAAGATTTCCAAATCAACACATTTAATACCGTAAGATCCCCAATACGTAAGGACATGTGTAATATGTAAGCAACACTTACTAAAAAAGAAATCAGAGGGATACAAAGAAGCTTTATTGAAAAAGTAGCATGGAGCGCAATGCGACTGAAGGCCGAAACATCCCTGTGATGGGTGTCCAGCAAGAAACATCCGCTCTTTAGTTGGGGATATGATCTCCCCTGACTGCTAGGCAGGATTCACAGCGTCTGCCCATGCTGAGAATGAGAGTGTCAATGAGTTGTTGAGGCATTGCTGCTCATTCGTCTTGCAGCACCAATCGAAGCTCCCGAATCGTTACTGGTGGTAAGGTACGAGCTGCCAAGCGTCTGCCTAGAAAATCCCATACATGCTCGATGGGATTGAGATCCGGAGATCGTGCCGGCCAATCCATACGTTCAATATCCTCACTCTCTAAGAGCTGTTCGGCAGCAGCTATTGTGCGATGACATGGTGCATTGTCGTCCATGAAAATGAACTGCAGACCCATAGCACCTCTAAAAAGACGCACACATGGAAGAAGAATCTCGTTACAATAACGGGTCCCGTTGACTGAACCTGCATCGAAGATGTGAAGGTCTGTATGACTACCAAGCATGATGCCTCCCCAAACGAGAACACCGCGACCTTCATACCTGTCCCTTTAATGATGTTCGAGGGATGATTGCGGCTTCCCCCGCTCTCTCCAGATGAGTATGCGATGAGAATCGCTACTCAAACTGAATCTGCTCTCATCTGTAAAGAGTACTCGTCGCCATTCATTGTCTCTCCAATTACGGTGTTCCCGGCACCACAGAGAACGCCTTCTCCGATGGGCAGACGTTAAAGGTACACACCGTACAGGGCGTCGTGCAAGCAGATGACCACCGTGCAGTCTTCTAGCCACGGTAAAACGCGATATCGGTCGTCCAGTCGCCTGTGTCGTGTGTCTAGCGATTTCTCCCGCTGTCTGCCGCCTGTTTCTTCTGGCCTGTAAGACAATGTAACGGTCATCTGCGGGTGTGGTTCCTCGTGGACGACCACTACTGAACCCCCGGATAGCTGTTCCTGTAGTTTGAAATTGTCTCCAAAGTCGTGAAACGATGCTTTGAGCAATTCCGAACTCTGCAGCCACACTTGTCACACTGCGGCCTTCCTCCAACTTCCCAATGATTCAACCTCGGGTAAAAGCATCCAGATGTCGTCTAACAGATTGATTATTCGCCTTTTCTAGCTGAGGCAGCAACTCGGTGTGATTTTAACTGCTATATGGCGTGCACAATCTCTTTGCCAGAAATACTGATCTTACACCGACAACATGCTTTATACTACTCAGACACTCCCCCATTACGTCTACCCGCATATCTGCGCATGTGCTACCGTACATCACCTTACTTAATCTCCTGATTGGTCTTTCTGTCCGCTCTGCCTCTTAGTTCAGCTGATATGCTAATTTTTCGACTTCGTCCTTAATTTTTGCACACCAGTGTAAGAGGTTTTCAGGGGAAATTGTCAGGGTGGAAGATGATGAACCTGCTGGGCGCTTAAGGTCAGTGATTACAGACCAAAGATAGCCAAAATTCCTGATATGAGTGGATCCCTCTCTCACATCAGTGGCCAGACTGCTAATCAACACTACTACATTGAAGTACCAAAAGACGTAGTAAAAAAATTAGGAAAACGCCAGATTTGGGGAGTGATGGATGGATGTTGCACTAAGACAAAGCATCCGTTCACATGGCGCTGTCTGTCAAGAAGTTTCTGACCATCAAAAATATTACTGGGTTGAGGCATCCTCCTTATTCACCTGATTGGGCACCATGCGACTTTTTTTTTCGTTCCTATAGTTTCCTTGCTGAAAGAGAACCCATTTTACCACAGATGAACAGGTTTGAGGCAAAAACGGAAAATCTACTAAAGGAACTTCCGAAAACCTCGTTCCAGAACTATTACCAGCAATGGCAGCACCGAATACTGAATGAGTGAGTGAGTGAATATTAACGTCACACTGTTCAGCTACATGAGGGCTTTTAGTGACGGACCAGGTAATTTTGAACCATGGTCAAGTGACCGAATGCTGAAGGGAACTACTTAGAAGGTGATACTCTCACGGAGAACTGATTTTGTAAGAATAATGATTTATTGGACCAGTCTCGATTTTTTTTGTGTCACACCTATACCTAAAAAAAATGTTTTATAAACTACTCATAAGAATTGTGTTAGTGAAGGATTATAATTCGACTAATTTTGAATTAGGCGTAAGACTGATTACTCTTTAAAGGTCTTAAAACAGTGTTGATATATTTTTATCTTATTTTTTGCAAAAAATACACAAATTGTTTGACAGTTAAAGATCAATTAAGACAAACTTGTCTTCAATCCATTAAAGTCGCTTGTCATTTTAATAAATTGGAAAATTTCCAAAAAGAAAAAATACATTTAAATATAATTTTTACTGTTGCCACACTCTAAAAAAAAAGCAGCGTTTGGATAAAATATGATGAAGTATATAATTTTGAACCTCGATGAAGCGACCAGGATGACACCTGAGCCCACCCTCCAAACTTCACCATGCTAACGTGAGGACTTTGATCCTTTGCAAGATTTAATGCACACCAGTCCCTCCACACTGTAGGTCTTAGTGACAAAGGACTCGAAACCACGACAATTCGCAACCTTCACCACTAGGCTACCACGGATATAATGCATTTAAAAGTCATAAAGCAAAAATTTAAATGGAAACAATACGATTGAAGGTGTAATACTGAGTGTGTAAGACAATTTATATATATTTAAACAATATTATAAAGGAAATTCATTCCAGTATTTAATTAACTAGCAAATAAATGAAAAACTCTTGGGGAAATTACTGAGAAAACATTAAGATGACAGAACTCAATTTTTGGTCAAAATATCGATTTTTCGTTTTTGGTCTTATATTAAAGTTCAATCGTTTATCTTTGTAAATCTGTTTAAATTTTGTTTCTATCTTAATTAGAAGCCGAGTTACAGCTTTTTCAATATTACTTAATCATGGCCGAGTTGTTTGTTTACGTTTCTCTTTCATAGTATATGGCATGAAATATTATAATTAGTATACGAATATTTAGTCAGAAATTAAAATAGAACATTTAAGAATAAATATAAATGTATTTGGAAATACAGTTTTCCTTTTTTATGTGTAAAACCTGGCAGCAAGTTTGTTGTTTTGACTTTGTTTACATATGCGTTTGATTTTCATGCTGAAAGAATTGACAGCGTAAACAAGTTTATTTGATTGTTTTATTCAGTTTTATTTTAACTTAAAAATTGTTAAAAGTATTGCTAAAAAGCTCAAGCCGCAATTTTATGGTAATAAATTCACAAACACTTCGAAAAAGAATAGCACTTCAACAGTTCCTGAATGTACTGTTAGCTGTTGGGAAATGAGAGTTTGTCAACTGCAAAAGAAATAATTGCCTGGTCATGTGTTTGGTAACAGAATCGTTGACCTTGAACTTATTGTGGAAGCTTTTGCTCAACTTTGCTGCCCAAAATGTTTTACTGAAAAAGTAGAGCTATTCGAGGATTCCAGATATGGATTGTGCTCCTATTTTACACTAAAATGTAAGTGTTGTGACTTTTTTTTTGCATTTGCTTCATCAAAAAAAAGTTGTAAGTGCAACTGTAATAAATACAAGGCTAGTATATGGTGTGCGGCAGATAGGCGAAGGTTTTGCTGAGGCATTTAAATTATGCTCAACATTAAATTTGCCTCGACTAACCAAAACTGCTTACAAAAATCAGGAAGCAAAGCTTTTAAAAGTGGTTCAGGAAGTAGCTGAGGAATCCATGATAAAAGCTGCTACTGAAATTGTTGAAAAAACAAAATATCTCATCCGATATTGTAAAATGTGGTATATCGGTGGATGGCACATGGCAGCGAAGAGGCTATACATCTATGAATGGCTGTATTGCTGCAATATCAGTTGATACTGGTAAGGTGTTAGACATAGAAGTTATTTCGTCCTACTGTCCAATAGTTAAGATACTTCAGACTACGCCAAGAAACTTTGAATATGAGTCGTCAAAAGTCGACCACATATGTCAGTGTAATTTCACAGGCTCTTCATCAAAAATGGAAATTGTGGAGGCTTCCCAAATATTTCTTCGATCTGAAAAAAACCGCAGACTGCATTACACTCAATATTATGGGGATGGCGACTCAAAAGCTTTCATGAGTGTGAAAGACACTTATGGATTAAATAGTGTGACCAAGTTTGAGTGCATTGGCCATGTACAAAAGAGAGTGGGTTCGCGTCTGTGAAAACTAAAACTAAAGGACTGTCTTGTAAAGGCAAATTAACTGATAATTTTATTGACAGACTTCAAAACTATTACGGAATTGCTGTTCGCAGCAATGTCGGTAACTTAAATGCCATGCAGCAAAATGTAATTGCTGCGTTATATCACTGTGCATCAAGTAATAAGAAACCGATACATGGTCAATGCCCAATAGGGAAAGAAAACTGGTGTTATTTTCAGCGGGGGGGTGGCAAATGGAACAAAATGTTCCACAAAATATGCTGATTTATCTAATGATGTTTTAAATAAAATTATACCAGTATATTTAGAATTATGCGACAAACAGATATTAAGTAAGTGCTTGCATGGACGCACGCAAAATGCCAACGAGTGTTTTAATGGAATAGTTTGGCAAAAAGAACCGAAGGAATTTTTGTTTCGCTCAAAACAATTTGGGTCGTATAATGCTATTATACACTTCAATGAAGTATTAAAGGGTGTCTAAAAGTTTTTAATAAAATGAATATAGAAAACCCTGGGGTGTTTACCTTACGGGGATATAAACATTTAGGTAAATGCAGAATCCGTGAATGAATTCATAATGCAGACCCCAAAACAAAGAAAAACGGGAAAATTTTAAGAACACTTAAAAAGAAAAAAATTAGTGTTTTAGAAGTCAAAGATGGGGAGAATTATAAATCTGGTGCATTTTAATAAGAAAATAAGTGTTTATCTTGTAATCAGAATAGTTTAATGTTATTTTTGTCGTTTTCTCAAAAAGAGTTTTTTTACATTTTTTCTTAACGCAAAACACAATATCTCAAAAAGTTATGCTTGAATGAAATAGAAAATTTATATGTATATATATATATATTTTTTAAATACTTATATAGGGAATAGACCATTCTTAAGATTTTGTGTTGAGTAGAAATTTTTTTATATAGCAATAAAGTAAAAATTACAATACCTTTTAAGAAAATTTCAAAGTATAGAAGTTCAAAACACAATAACTTCCCACGTAATGGTCATATTACCAAAAGAAGAGGCTATTCCCTAGATAAGGTTGTATGCTATATTATTCAATTTATAAAATGTCAATATATTTATTTTATTTTCAATTATCATGTTTTGCGTAAAATCTTATTTTTGCTTTTTTTTTTTTTATAAAATACCCCTTTGACAGTAAAAATGTGCACTAATAAAACTTTTCTTGGGTGTTTTTCTAATTTTAGAGAACCATAAAGTCATAAAATATGCATTTACTGGCAAAATTCAGGTTAATTCGAAAAATATTCTTCAAAAGTGTATAAACATTCAGATAGATGCAGAATCTGTGAATCGATTCATAACGCAGATCCCAAAACAAAGAAACACAGAAAAATTTTAAGAGCACTTAAAAAGAAAAAAAATAGTGTTTTAGAAGTTAAAGAAGGAAATGATTATAAATCTGGTGTATTTTAATAAGAAAGCAAGTGTTTTTCTTGTTATCAGAACAGTTTAATGTTATTTTTGTCGTTTTCTCAAAATGAGTTTTTTCACATTTTTTCTTACCGCAAAACACAATATCTCAAAAAATTATGCTTGAATGAAACAAAAATTTTATATGTATGTTTTTTAAATACTTATACAGGGAATAGACCTTTCTTAAGAGTTTGTGTTGAGTAGAAATTTTTTTTTTATAGCAATAAAATGAAAATTACAATAGCTTTTAAAGAAAATGTCAACGTATAGAAGCTCGAAACACAATAACTTCCCACGTGATACTTATATTACCAAAATAAGAGTCTATTCCCTAGATAAGGCTGTATGCTATATTTTTCAATTCACAAAATGTCAAGTTATTTATTTTATTTTCAATTATCATGTTTTGCGTAATGTCTTATTTTTGCTTATTTTTTTATAAAATACCCCTTTGGCACTAAAAATGTATACTAACAAAACTTTTCTTGGGTATTTTTCTAATTTTAGAGACCCATAAGATCATAAAATATGCATTTACTGGCAAAATTCAGGTTAATTCAAAAAATTTTCTTCGAAGGTGTTCTGTTACCTTAAGTAAAAGATTTGCGGCTTCAAAATAAATTATGAGTTTTAATTCAAGTTGCTTGAAGAATTAATCATATCTTATACCAGGGGTGTGTAGCTACACTGTATCAGCCATATCAATGATATGGGACCCCAAAGCTACAGGAGCCCCACATGTGTAAGCAAAAAATGGTGAAATATTAAAGGTTTCCGAGAAATTTTTGATACAGGGCCCGTTCAGAACTACGCCAGTATCTTGTACATAAAATGAACTATTTTGGAGAAATAAAACTGACATGTGTATTTCTCTTCAGTACGCTTAAGTCTTATGGTTTTATAGCTTACAGAACAGAATATAAACGTACAAATAGATAAAATTAAACAAATCTTATTAGAAACCTCAAATTATTTTTTGATTGTGAGGATTTAAAAATATAGTCATAATTTTTTTTTTTTTGTTAATTTATTTTTAAAATCATTAATTTAAAATTGTTATTTTGCAACATTTTTCGATACTTTTTTATGTAAAAAAAAAAAAAAAACTCTTCCCTTCAGTTATATTTTTATTAAAATTATGGAAGCTTTTTAAATACAAATGTAAGAAATAATACTTTTTAAATTTAAATACAATATGTAAATGAGGCTCTTAGAAGAAATTTTAATTAACTTTTCTTTTAGATAGTATTTCGGAACAAATTAAGATTAGTCTTTCTTTTTTTTTAATCGAAGAGAGCTTTTCAATTTAATATACAGTTGGATCTTTATTTAACGAAGTCGCTAAATTCCAAAAAGAAGCTCGTTATGTGGAAAATTCATTATAAATATAGATTCATCTTTCAAAATATTCTTCTTGGTTCCAGGAAAAAGTTCACAAAATAGGACAATTGGAAAAATAGAGGTTCGTATAATGAAGGTCCAACCGTATTTGTATTAAAAGGTACATCAGATATACTTGCAACGAAACTCTAATTATACTCCCCCATCCTCCAAGTTTTAGCACATAAAACTTGTTTTACGTAAGATGCCAAAGTGCCATAAATATATGGGCAAAGAGTTTCTGATACTTCTACGAAAGATGGAACCTCTTGCGAAATATCTTCTTCAACCTATGTCCCCATGTAATCTTGTCTCATTATCTGTATCGAAAAAATAATTTCTTAGCAGTTTTCTTTACACAGGTTCATTCAATAGAAACAAATTTCAAAGAAAAAAAAATGATGCTGATAACTTTCAGGGCTTAAAACTGAAATATTCATTCTTGAATAAGATGCGAAACTCAAGATAAATAAGATTATTTTTAATGTTTTTATATACGTTACTTTACTGAATTTTTGCATATTAATGAATTTTTACGGAAGAAAAATAAATGTATGAGAAAATACTAAATTATTACTTTGTCCGCATTATCAATAGTTTTTATAAATTTAATGCTTGTTGCTGCAAAATTCGCTAGAAATCGATTTCTCACTTTAAAAAAATCATTTCAAAGTATTGATTTTTACGCAGAAGTATAACATCATGTTTACTACACAAATACATACGCATAAATTATCTTCATAAGTATAATTATGAACGTTATAATGGAAAGTTTTTCTATAATTCTGAGATAATTTTATAATCGTTAGATTCTTTTATAATTCTAGGATTTTTAGATAATTCTAGGGTCGCAAAGAGGTTCTTGTTTAATAAATTCTTGATTATTCTAAGTGTGACTGATAACATATGAATTTATGATAGCTTTATTTCGTTATGTATATATATATATATATATATATATATAATTGTGGTTTAAGATATAATTTTTTATGTATAATAAATAGCAATTTTTACGCCTACTACAACGGCTGTTTTAATTCATACATATGATTTTTAATTTAAATCAAATTTCCATAATAATTAAACTAAACTCAGTGACGCAACAGCCCATGAGGTCCAAGGCCTACTGTGCCCATCTCAGTATATGTGACTATTGGGCGCTGAGGTGCATGATCAGATGTCCCAATCAGGTGGTCAGTCTGAAGGGAAACCCCCAGTGTTTAGTTCCCAAGCAAGCTTGGTACTCACTTATCGACCCACTGAAGGTATGAAAGACCGAGTCGACCTTGCCCAGCCCAAAGACAGAACCCCGGACCTGTGGTGAGGAAGCGCGCGATACGATACCACTCGATCACTGGGTCTCTCAATAATAATTATTTAGTAATAAATAAAATTTATACTTTCACAAAACAGGGGGTAATACACTTTTGTTACATATCAGCAGCATATTTTGATAAAACTAAAAATTATTGACAAACACAGATTAGTTTATATAAGAGTCCAAATAATAAATCGTTTTAGAGTTTCTTATAAAAGACAACAGACTTCTAAAAATCTTAAAATAGAACCAACACAAATACGCTCTAACTGCTTAAAACGAGGATTTTATTACCTTTTGTACAATGTGTAAAACAGAGAAGTTAATATTAAATCAAAGAGGAAATTGGATTTTACGTAACTTCAATTGATCAGATGAATGGCAGTAAAGTAGCCTAGAAAATGAATAGATTCAGATGCGTAGTGTTACTACTGTGTTCTTATAATATCTGTATTTGATTTGATGAAGATTGAAGCTCGCAGATAAAAAGAATATGAAAAACACATATGGTGAATAGATTATTCCCCGTTTTCAATTTTCTAATCAATTCTTATTGCATACAATTCATGTTCATGTTTATATGGACAAATTCTTCATTCTATTTTATATTTTTTTATTTTATATATTTATTCGAAACACACTTTTTAAAACAGGGAAATTCTGGAACGTTTTAGACAAGCAAACTACTTATATTTTTCAAAATTCTGAAAAGAAAAGCTTAAAAGATTCTCTTCTAAATTTAAATTATTCTACTTAAAAAGAGTGCAGAAATTATTTTTTATTTGAAAATTAAAGCAGTTCTTAACTCTAAATGAATAGATTGTATCTGCAGTATTGCTGATTGTGTAGACAATTCTAGACGATGATTTTGAATGTTATATGTTGGTCTCTCACTCTAGAACATACTGTTTATATTGTTGTGATTAAATTAAATAAATTATTCATTAATTTTACACCAAAAATTTTTGTTATTCCTTAAAATAATAGAGAAAATAATAGTTTGGATTGAAATAAAAATTTACATCTAGTATTTCGCTTTGTAGTAATTTTTTTTTTTTTTGTTTTAGGATATCTTAAGCCACTGCAGTGAAAATGTATATAAATATATATATATATATATATATATATATATATATATATATATATATATATATATATATATTTGTATATATATATATATTTGTATATATATATATATATATATCTGTATATATATATATATATATATTTGTATATATATATATTTGTATATATATATATATATATATTTGTATATATACACTGCTGGACAATTGCTAAGGACGGATCACAAATTGCTATGTAGCATAACATTAAGCGAGACACGAGGCCTAGCAGGATAAAATATAGTTGCCACACTGTTCAGACATTAGAATAAAGAATATTTATTGTTCTGGAAAGTACAAAAGCTGTGAAACATCTGAAAGGAAAAAAAAATGTTCATTTGATCTGCGTACGGAAAAATGGAACAATGCATCAAAAAGTCAGCAGGCACCTTAAAGAAAGGTATCAGTACGGGATATGTCCACCGTGGAGTGTGATGCAACATTTTACACGTCGTACCATACTTTGCACAACATTATCCAGCAGCTGTTGAGGTAATTTATCCCATTCCTCTGTGAGTGCACGGATGAGGGTGTTCTTGTTTGTCGGAGGATAGTTTCCACCAGCAACTTGCCTCCCCAAAGTATCCCACACATTTTCAATGGAGTTTAGATCTGGAGAACGCGCTGGCCATACGAGACGTTGAATACCCTCGCTGTCTAGACAATCCTGAACAGCGAGTGTTCGATGACATGTTGCGTTGTCGTCCATAAAAACAAATTTATCACCGACATCACCACGGAAAAGACGAACATGAGGAAGTAGAACTTCATCAATGTATCGTTGGCCCGTCATAGTCCCATTCGCAACCACATGTAGGCGCGTGCGGCCATTGATCATGATGCCGGCCCACACCATGATACTGCATGTCGGATATCGGTCCTTTTCCTGGATATTTTCTGGACGATAAGCAGTACCACTCTCGCGCCAGATCAGTTGGCATCTACAATCCGATGACAGACTGAACCTACTCTCATCTGAGAATAGTACGCATGCCCAGTCCTGTTCAGTCCAATTGTGATGCTCACGACACCATTGCAAACGGGCAGTACGGTGCTGTCTGGTCAATGGGACGCACACAACAGATCTGCGTGCGTATAGTCCTCCTCCCCTCAAACGTCTGGCAACAGTTTTTCGGGAGATCTGCTTTCCTGAGGCAGAAAGGAACTGATTTGCCACCTGCTGAGCTGTGGTGCGCCTGTTCCTTTTTGCTGATAGGACGATATATCTGTCTTCTGAAGGCATCGTACTTCTAACACGACCTCCCCCGTGCCGTCTACTACACATTCCAGTAGTTTTAAATGACTTCCATAGCCGTGAAACAACGCTGTGAGCGATGTCGAACTCCCTGGCAACATCTGTTATTTTTCGCCCTTCTTCGATCTTTCCAATAATTCGGCCACGCATAAAATCATCTATTTTATGTCGGGAAGACATGCCAAAAATTTTAAGTTCGTCTATTAAATCTTTCCTGTAAAACTTTGACTTGAAACAACAACTGTCCACACGCGTCAAAACCTTTAAAGCTCTTATGAACGCTATCACGTGATGAACAGACGTGGAAAAAATTTGCATACTCATACTTCTTCTTACTAATACCCCGCACTTATTCTAATTTTCCACATTTTGCTTCCTTTCATTTTGTGGTTGCTATGGATGATAGTGTTATCCGTCCTTAGCAATTGTCCAGCAGTGTATATATATATATATATTTGTATATATATATATATATATATATATATATATATATATATATATATATATTTGTATATATATATGTATATATATATTTGTATATATATATATATATATTTGTATATACATATATATATATATATATATTTGTATATATATATATATATATATGTTTAACCTTGCCACTGTAGTCCTAAGCCATAGAATTAGTTACTATATTACTGTAACTATTTTACATTTTCCTGTAATGTCTTACAATTTTCTTGCTTCTTGTTTTCCTTTAAGTTTATTTAATTTTAATTAAATTTTAATTGAACGAAAGTTCTACTTCCCACTTAATTTTTGTTTTCTTGCCTTACATATTCACATGTAAAGTTCAACAGTTAGCATTTTCTTAGCAAAGATCACCCAACCTCAAAAAACTCCATTATTATTTTATTTCCTTTTATGGTCACACTCCGAACTTTCTCATGCGTTACCCTCCATTCGGAACATAAAAATTTAATGATGTGGAATTAGCAATAGTTGAAATAACTGTGCAACCTACCCCAAGTTAAAAACAATTGGTGTTTATTTGCACTGCTGATAAGTCATACCTTATAGGGTCTGATTTCACCATGAACTAATAAAAAACCTTTAAGAGCTGAAAAGTCTTCTTTTGAGAGATCGTGTGTGTGCGTGTGTGTGCGTGTGCGTGAGTGGCAACTCGACTTACTTTTTTAGATACGATTAAGGTTATTATTTTTAGTATATTACCACGGTGAAATATATTACTTTCTCCGTTACGTAAAGAATTTTGAAGGCTGATATTCCATAGATAACAAGCAAATTGAATGTATCAACTACTTGTTAATGTCCGAAACAGAATTTTCATAAATCTTTTTGTCTCGTTTAAATTCACTAAAAATATGCATGCATAGTACCGCCTATCTTTAAATTAAAAAGTGTCAATTTGAGCATTCGTAAATTTCATTCCGAAATAATATTCGCCTTGTACGCAATTGAAGAAAATTTGTACGCAAAATTTTGACCGCATCCAAATTTTGATTCACTGCGTTATTCAAAACGAACTCATAAAATGAATATTTATTTTACTTAAGAAAAAGGTAGATTATTTTTACTTTATACTTTGATTATAGGATACAATCATTAGTAGTTTTTTTATCATTACTACAGTATTAAATTAAATTTTGTTCGCATTTATTAATTACAGAATTTATTTATTAATTAATGAATAAAAATCGGCGAATGAAATCTAAGCTGAATAAAAACAACGGACAATCACAAGTCAGATGAATGCGGGAGCCACATTATCGAGGGAGATACGCGGGCTCATTCATTATACAACCCGTCATCTTAATTTTTTGAAATTATGAGGGAATAAAACTCTGAGTATTTATTTGAATTCATAAGCCGATCAAATGTGAATTCCGAGGATGAAAGAATTTCTAAGTTACAGATAATTTTGTAATAAATCTAAAATTCAATTTTTACATCCTATGTAACATGACTCCTGAAGCATTGCAACCTATACTTAAACAATAATTGAAAAAAAATAAACAAAACCTACCGATAATCTTCGATACAGTTCTCCATGGCCCCAAAGTCATTTGAAAGCAACGTATTTGTATACTGATTATGTTGATTATCCTCGCCTACACCGTAAGCACAATCTGGCCAAATCCTTTCCCCAAACATCTCAGGAGGCAACAACAAACAACCACCAGTGAATTTTTTTAAATTTGTTTTTCCGACGAAACGGTCAAGAACGTTGGAAAACGAAAGTCCAGTATCGGGTGAAGGCGAAGTGTGAGCGGGTCTTCGATAAATGATGTTTGGAAAGAAACGATTCAAACACGGAGCAAACCGATAAATGCAAGCTGATAAAGCAACCATGGATATTATCGGTTCACCCCACGTGTTCCCAGATTATGCGACCATTTTAGTACGAACTATAATTAGTTTTGCTTAAGCCTACACAAATCCCTCGACATCTGGCCGTCATTTGACCACCATCGTTGATTCAGTACCTACTCCAATTATAAATGGTAAAAAAGCGCCTTTTATCTGTGATCATCTCTGTGTAATAAAGACACCCTAATATTATCATCCGAGTTATTTTCACTTTTCTTAGTTGGAACTCTAAATTTATCACACATTTAAATGTCTTATATTTTGCTTTGACGTAAACTTCGCGATTTCTTCGTATAAACAATTTTAGCTCACGATGAAAAAGAGAAGAGTTTCAATTTCTCAGGTAAACACGCGCTGTTTTCACCTGAAAGTTGCCAAATTTAGGATTTGAAATATAAGATTTAAAAAAAAAGCAATTATATATATATTCCATTGTTTGCACAAAAAAAGCGAGAAATTTATAATCTCAAAAACCTTTTAAAAAGCGTATTAATTTAAAAATATATGAATCTGAATCAGATTTGTCGTAACATTGTCGTGCTTGTATTTTTTATTTTGTAGGCATTAAAAGGATGTGCGCGTCTGTGACGATAAATAATTTTTTTCAATTAAATTAAATGTTGATTTCAATGATGTTGAAGGGGTATTTTTGAATAGAAAAAATGCCCTATACATTAATAAAAATCCTTTATTTAGAGCACATATACCTAGTTAAGATGCTTCGTCTTTAAAATTTAGAAATATTCCTAAAATGGTCTAGTTTTTGCTTTAATAGAAAAGAAGGTTAAAAATCTACTTTCTATTAAAATTCAGGGCCAAAAAGAAGACATTTTATGCAGGACAAAAAAAAAGACGGACTGCAACAAAAATAAATAGTACCTTAAATTTTACTCTTGCCCAATACAATAGAAATTCAAAACATAACATTACTTTTGAAGTATTTCTTATCCTCAAAAATGCTCCGAGATTGGATCTTTGTCTTCATAATTAGGGGAGTAAATCCTTAATTTCTATATTTTGATTCACAACAAAATGGGAAATTTTTTGGTAAATTCCTTCGTAAGGCTTTTAATTGATTGTCTATAGGAATAAGGAAATATGTTTTTAGTATATCATACGCTATTTCAAACATTTTTATAAAGCACTTGTGGGAACCCCCTGGGTTCCACCCTGGACACCAAGATTGAATTGAGGCAAAGAATTACCAGACGACATTTTTACAATTACAAATTATATTTATTCACTTGAATCAATTATCAACCTTCTAAATACAAAGATGAATCAATATGTCTACGTCAATGGGATTGAACTTTACTATTAAATTAAATCACGAAATTGAATTACTAGCAATCATTAACTTTCCACTAACTCTATTATATATTTACTCTTATGATCCGATTATCGAAATTTAAATATCACCTGACTTTTAATGCTTCACTCCTTTCCAATCGGCCTAAACTTTCCAAATGTAGATCACTGCCTGATAATCAGCCAGAAACTAATCACACAATCATTCGAATTCTTAGAACTCCGTCAATGTATCTATGGGCTCAATAGCCTTCTATTCTACTAATTCACAACACTTTCCTTAAATACTTTGATTCATTTGCATATCCCGTTTTCTCCTTTTAGAGCTGGTTGAAAATATACGCGAATTTACAATCCCCAAAGACGCCCAAGAGTATTAGTGATAAAGTGCCGTACAGATTCGTCACACACTTATAATTTAAAATATCTGTTACATTTTAAATACACAAACAAAATTGATTATGAATCCTCTGGACATGATTTTTAAGTCCTTTTTTTTAGTTTATTGGAATAGCAAAAGCTACAGTTAATAAAAATTTAATACTATGGTAGTAATACCTTGATAAAAAAATCATCTAAATGTTGTCTTCGTAATCTAACATTATTCTGTTTAAGTCTATAGCAATAATTCAAGAAAAAAATGTTATGTTCAAATACGATAACAATACGTTTCATTAACTGTGTTCCGATGTTGCCTGATAGTTGGAGAATCTTTTTTTTTAATTTTATTGATTTCATTTAACTAACAGTCTTACAAATAGAAATTCAGATATTGTTTACAAATCTGAAGTGCAATATTTAAAGTTTCTTTTAAAGTTATTTAGACTGTATTACCCTTTTCAGTTATCCGAGATTAAAAATAATTCAAAAAGTTGAGTATAAAAAGATTCAAAGAAAATATTATTAAAGATAAATTTAATTAATATATAATTCCAATTCAAACTATTAGAATAACCAAAAGGAGATATTGCATTAAATGCGTGATATATATATATATATATATATCACGCATTTAATGCATATTATTATTTAATGCATATATTTAAAGATATATATATATATCTATCTTTAAAAATATATGTATATATATATATATATATATCTTTAAATATATATATATATATATATATATATATATTTAAAAATATACAAAAGGTTGCACGAACAAAAGGTTGCTATGAGTAAATATTAGTATGTAACTGTTGTTGCTTTGTATAGTTTTTTGGATCAATGTCTCAATTCAATTTGAATTCATGTGCATTTTCATCAGGCGTTTGTTTTCACACTTGCTCGAATATACTTTATACACTGCTGGACAATTGCTAAGGACGGATAACACTATCATCCATAGCAACCACAAAATGAAAGGAAGCAAAATGTGGAAAAGTAGAATAAGTGCGGGATATTAGTAAGAAGAATTATGAGTATGCAAATTTTTTTCCCACGTCTGTTCATCACGTGATAGCGTTCATAAGAGCTTTAAAGGTTTTGACGCGTGTGGACAGTTGTTGTTTCAAGTCAAAGTTTTACAGGAAAGATTTAATAGACGAACTTAAAATTTTTGGCATGTCTTCCCGACATCACATAGATGATTTTATGCGTGGCCGAATTATTGGAAAGATCGAAGAAGGGCGAAAAAAATAACAGATGTTGCCAGGGAGTTCGACATCGCTCACAGCGTAGTTTCACGGCTGTGGAAGTCATTTAAAACTACTGGAATGTGTAGTAGACGGCACGGGGGAGGTCGTGTTAGAAGTACGACGCCTTCAGAAGACAGATATATCGTCCTATCAGCAAAAAGGAACAGGCGCACCACGGCTCAGCAGGTGGAAAATCAGTTTCTTGCTGCCTCAGGAAAGCAGATCTCCCGAAAAACTGTTGCCAGACGTTTGAGGGGAGGAGGACTATACGCACGCAGACCTGTTGTGTGTGTCCCATTGACCACACAGCACCATACTGCCCGTTTGCAATGGTGTCGTGAGCATCACAATTGGACTGAACAGGACTGGGCATGCGTACTATTCTCAGATGAGAGTAGGTTCAGTCTGTCATCGGATTGTAGACACCAACTGATCTGGCGCGAGAGTGGTACTGCTTATCGTCCAGAAAATATCCAGGAAAATACCGATATCCGACATGCAGTATCATGGTGTGGGCCGGCTCATGATGAATGGCCGCACGCGCCTACATGTGGTTGCGAATGGAACTATGACGGGCCAACGATACATTGATGAAGTTCTACTTCCTCATGTTCGTCTTTTCTGTGGTGCTGTCGGTGATAAATTTGTTTTTATGGACGACAACGCAACATGTCATCGAACACTCGCTTTTCAGGATTGTCTAGACAGCGAGGGTATTCAACATCTCGTATGGCCAGCGCGTTCTCCGGATCTAAACCCCATTGAAAATGTGTGGGATACTTTGGGGAGGCAAGTTGCTGGTCGAAACTATCCTCCGACAAACAAGAACATCCTCATCCATGCACTCACAGAGGAATGGGATACATTGCCTTAACAGTGGCTGGATAATGTTGTGCAAAGTATGGTACGACGTGTGGAATGTTGCATCACACTCCACGGTGGACATATCCCGTACTGATACCTTTCTTTAAGGTGCCTGCTGACTTTTAGATGCATTGTTCCATTTCTCCGTACGCAGATCAAATGAACATTTTTTTTTCTTTCAGATGTTTCACAGCTTTTGTACTTTCCAGAACAATAAATATTCTTTATTCTAATGTCTGAACAGTGTGGCAACTATATTTTATCCTACTAGGCCTCATGTCTCGCTTAATGTTATGCTACATAGCAATTTGTGATCCGTCCTTAGCAATTGTCCAGCAGTGTAATTGCCCAAAATTTCACATACTACATAATATAAAATATATAAGACAATACAGTAATGTATTATTATGCAACATAATAATCTGAAATAAGTAACAAGAATACAGCCCGAAAATGTTTTATTATTAGCGGCAATTGATTTGATAGGTTTTTTTTTCCTAAGCGTTCTCGTTTACGCAACTATGCTTAGCATTCTGTATAAAAATATATGTAAGGTTATAATTAAATACCTTATGAGACTAAGGGAAAATATTTCTCTTAGTCGTGAAAAAGCTTATGAATTTTTAAAAAATATATATATAATCGTAGGCTGACTCACACAGTGGCGCAACGTACACACCGCAACTCCCGCATTGCTGGGGGGGGCAGGACTATAGGGGGACCACAGCCTATGTTATGTTATGGTCTTGGAATCTTTTGGGAGATCTGGCTTGGGGCCCGAAACCTGACTTTGCAGGGAGGTTAACATTCTCCTTTACGTCACTGTGCTGACTTATGTGATGCATTATTCTCCCGTGTGTAAAGAATAGAGATTTTATAAGAAAATATTCAATTTTTTCAAGATAATTTCTCTAGTGATTCAAAATATAAGAATGCTTGTAAATTTTGTGGTTGGTCAACGATGCATAATGGCAAAAAATTTGCATAAACGGCACTTTTTCAGAGCTAATACTTGCATAATTGCATGCTTAAAAGTTAACTTTAAATAATTGGGTGATAAAAATGGGTCGCATGAAAGATATACCGAACTCTACGAAGACTGTAATTATAATTATACGCTTCGAGGAACTTAACAAACAATTACAATAAAAATATAATTGCTCTCAAGGAACTGTGGGTGAAAGCTTGGAAGATCTAAAAATTAAAATTTTAAAAACAATTGTACAAATAGTAGTCGTAAGCGAATAATAGCAATAAAACAAATAGAATGCTAAAAAACTGTTGTAGAAGTTTAAGGGTCTTTTCATACGAGTCAGTTTGTGCCGCACCTAACAGAAAGAGCAGACAATTGGGAGTTAAAATAGAAATCGCATGAGTCTCTTCACACTTGGTCAACTGGCAATCCCTACTGTGCCTCTCCCTCATAAACTCAAAAGCTATATTTTCTTCCTGATAGATGGGATATTGTGGAAGCTACACTCTTTTCGGAAGGCTATTTGTGTATTGAAAATGAAGATAGCTTTATATTGCTTCTTTGGACTCAGTCATCGTACCCATGAATCCTTTTCCCAACGGCACTCCCTTTTCAATCAACTTCGTTTTCACGTATGAAAGAAGTTCTCTCCCCTCTTCATACTAGAGATGCGGTGACAGGAAATGAGTTGACTGGTACAAAGTTTTCTCAAGTGAAACCAGCTGAAGATCAAGTAGAAATTTGTGAGAACAAAAAGGGAATGATGCAACATGTACATCATAGACTGAACTTGATTTTTAGTTACATGTCAAAGCAAACCCACAACTTGCAAGCAAGAAAATGTCCTCAAATGCGGTAGTGCAGATACAGAAGGCGCAATAAGATATTCATTACTAGATAGCGTACTTTTTAGCGAGGAATTCATGTGTTTCACGCTTCTGACATTCATCAATCAAGTAAGAAGATCTTACTGGAAATTTCTTGAAACTTCCAGTTAAGTTATAAAAACCTCTGACAAGATTTGGGGAGAGTACTAATGTTAAGGACTTAGGAAAGCTATGAATTTGGAAAGATAGAGTAAATTTCAAAACATGCATGGAGGAACTTGAGAACTTTATGGTTTAATTATCAGATGATATATTTGAGAATGACTTTGTCTTCCAATAAGACTAAGCATCTTGCAACAAGAATCTCCACACTGCTTATCTTCATAATCATACAGTCAAACTACTTCTCAGACCAGCCTATTTACCCGACTTAAATCCTAAAAAAAATATGTTGGTCTTAATGAAGAAAAACCTTCAGGATTTTGCTCCAAAAAATAAAAAGAAATCCATTGCAGCAATTATCAGCAAAGATGACTGAAAAACAAATAGTTCCCAATATGCCAGATTGTGTTCGTGGGGTTGTTAGGACCAAGAAGGAGATGTCGTTTCAAATTGAATATTATCGATTTCTTTTTCATTTAAAGGAATTATTTAATTGGGTTGAATGTTTCACTATTTTAAAGGTTAGTCTATTTTAATTGAACCACAATATTTTAGAATTATTTCTTTATAGTTTAATAAAACAATCCACTCATGGGATTTCAAATATTTGAGAATTTTAGTTATTTTTATAACTAAAAAGTTTTGCTTTATGAGCTAGCTCTTCCAAATGTCTTCCTATTCAAAAAAAAGTTCACTGACTACAACGTTTCATTATTTTAAACCAAGTTCAAAGGATACAGTTAATAAATGGTTTAACACTCCAAATTACACACACACTTAAGGGCATAGGCTCTAAAAGATTTAACGTGCAACAGTTCAACTATCCTGCGGCTTCTTAATGAATTTGGGATTTAAACACTAAATATCAGGATTCAACTAAAATGTCACCGTACACGAACAGATAACCTCTATATCTCTACATGTGCAGACGCTGCTAAAAAGGTATTCGATGTAATTTTTCCGAAAGTTGTCACGGTATCTCTTCCTCGTGCTGGTTGAGGTGGGGGTCGCGCTCATTACACAGATAATCAGAAGAAGAGGGACCAAACGCAGCAAGGATTGAGAAGCCATTAAATCAGAAACGAAATGACTAAAAACAATGATTAATTTTTATCAATTTAAAGGCATTAGAGCCTCACTGACTGCAATCTCTAGATTGAAAAGTGACCACATAAAGAGTCTCCTTTTGAGGAGGCAGGAAGACTTTTGCTCTTTGCACCAAGTGCAAGACTCAGCAAGCTTCTCCAGATCACATCTTGGACTGCTTGGGACTTTCAAGGGAGGTTCTTTTTTCCCTCTCCCTTCCTGGTATTGGATTTCTTAAGGGTCAATGATCATCTGGGTCTTGTCTGACTCCGTCAAACAGACTGAGGATTAGCCACAACAATAGACTTAATTAATCGATATGCAAACAGTGCAACCTAAATGGTTTGAAATAATGGGTACTTATCTTAAATGAGATGCAACCTCAAAAACTCGCCAACGAGAAATCCTCCGATCTGATAGCTGATTAAAATTCAGGAACTCATTAGTGGAGATATATTGTCCACGAACAACTCCTATTCTCTATCTCAGCGGTCGCCAAACTTTTTGACCTCGCGGACCAGTAAATTCATAATTTAAAACCCGTGAGCCACACTAATAGGATTTTTTAAGTGTTAAATATATTTATAAAAAAAATTGTGATATAGGAACGCATACAATGTACCTAGTTAATAAAAGGAAACTATTAATTCAACAAAATTATGAAAGCTTTATTAATAAACCATAATAAAATAAACAAAAACTATACACAAATAAAACAATTAAAAAATGGTTGAAGTACATCAAACTTTTTGCCTTTTTTATTCCTATGATGGATGTTCCTGCTTATACACGAAATAAGATTATAGATATTTAGATCCAATGTTGTTACTGCAAGACGGAAGAACTGCATTTATTTGAAGCTGATATCGGTACAATGTTTTGATGGCTGTGACGGATACTAAGGTTTGATTTTAAAAGAATGGGCCCGGAAACAAATTAAAGACACGGGGTCTAAAATTTAAATATTAAAGTTTATTTCTAAGAAAAAACATTGAAAGAAAAACACTTAATTTAACTAACAACACTAAGGACATGACTTCATTCCTTCGTACCCAGCCATAGAATGCTCTCCTTTTTAAACCCCAAGGGGGGGATTCTCCGTCCCCTCTCCAGCAGCGTCCTTCGGCCACATTATAAATACTTCGCATTCCACACCCCAAGGGGGGGGGGCTAACCGTCCCCTGTAGCTGGTGGTTCACTTCGGAAATTTTACACAGATGAAAAGGCCTTTTCACATAAGTAAGTTGTGTAGAACTGAATCAGAATTTTCATCGCCTGTTCACTAAGAAAAGGGCATTCACTTTTTATGGAAAGCCAAAACTGAGATCTTGATAATCTTGATCTTCATTGAATTTTAAATTTGAGTTTCGTCGGACGATAGGTCGATGAGGTTTTCTTTTAGATGCATGCTTAAATTATTATCTTGAATTTTCACTGCAAACGGATCTATAATCCACACATAGCAATGCAGCTACAGCAGTACTTATTTACCGTGGTGTTATTCTAATGAAGTAGCATTTTTATAACTTTTCACGTATTGTTATGAATTGAATTATGTTTCTATGCATCTTAAAACATAACTTAACGTGATGAGAAAGTAGATTCCATATTTCTCTGGAGACCAGCGAAATTTTCTCGCGGACCACCACTTTGGTGACCTCTGCTCTATCTCACTGACTATGTGGCCGCGGTAGCCGAGTGGTATAGGTATCGGACCGTGGCTTGCCTTGTCACGAGTTCGAGCCCAGTACCACTAAAGACCCGCCGTGTAGGGCAGCGATGCACGTTAAATCTGTCGAGAGCTGAAACGTCCTCCCGTTGGTGTGGTGTGGTAGTTAGGAGAGGGGGTGCCAGCTCAGGTGTCGTCCACGTCACTTGACCATGGTTCAAAATTACGTGGTCCGTCGCCAAAAGCCCTCGTGCAGCTGAACAGTGCGACGTTAATATTCAATCAATCTCACTGACTATTTATAGGGTGTTTAGTAGAGGCATTCCCTTCCGGAGTTGTGTTGCTCTAGCTCAAAGTGCTACTTTGGCTGAACGGGAACAAAAACAGAATTAGAGTGGACAGCCCATTGTTACGAAGCATACCTTGCAAAATTCAAAATTCGCCTTTTCTTTCTTTTTTTCCTCAATGGGGCTGCATTTTAGCAACTTAGCTTTTGCAGACACGGCAAGTCCCCAAACGGAACAGCTATTTCATGGTGGCACCATCTAGTGGCGGCCTCGTTACCAAATTTGGATGCTTGAATTAATGGATGTTTTTCTGTATTGATGATTTAAAATGTGAAATTCTTTATTTTACGATTCAATAGAAGAGATGACTGAAATCTAAAACTCGGAGGTCAAAATCTTTTATTTTCTGTTTAAATAAGAGTAGTTATTTTGCTGAAACACTATTTTAAATTTTACACTACACAGGATTATAGTCTGAATGAATCATTGATTGAATGACCTCTTAATTGTGCCACACTAAATAACACGCGAACTATTGGCAATGAACCTCATATTTTTCAGTAATGATCAATTGAAGAGAACGAGCCCTGACAGAATTAAAATGCATCAACCACGCTAGAAGAGGGGTTTTATTGTGGCATCGGGTATGAAACTTTATATTCATAAGTATGGAACAATGGAAGCCTAGGTCATGGACTCGTGGCTGGGGGTTTGATTCCTGATGCCGCTGAAGACTAACGGTGTAGAGGAGATGAAGCACATTAAATCTGTCTTGGCTCAAATTCCTCACGTTGGTGCGACGTGCAAGTTAGGAGAGGGAAGTGCTGGCTCAGGTGTCGCCCTCGTTATTGAACCGCGATTCATAATTCGAGTTCCGTCACCAATAGACTGTTGATGACGAGCCTTGTAATTTTGAGCCTCGCTTTAAGTACGACGTTTATAAACCCTCACTACTCAGATCAATGGAAAACATTTGAATGAACGACAATTTATCAATGTTTTTATAAAATAATAAATTAAAAAAAATATGTTAAAGTATTTTTCCGTGTATAAGCCGATAATTTTTGGAATTTTTGTAAAGCTACACTGAGGGGTTTGGGTTATATATGGATTCACTAATCTCGGAAAAAAGCTTAATTTAAAAGAAACGGTTTTTTTCCCTTTCTAAAAAAAACTAGTATTAGCCATGAGCAAGCATTTAAAATTTCTTAGGTTTTTCAGTACTTTGAGGGGGCGGGGAGTCCATATTCTAAAGGAGGTAGAGTCAAATAAATCCTTCCCAGTTAGTGTCAGAATCCGACTTTCCACATGGTTCTTAAAATTTACAATCACTCATTGGAATGTCTGAGTGTGCATGTTCATCCCGCAGAGAGTTTCCCATCATAGGTAGACGACCACCTGCCGTATACGTTTTCCTCTTCCCGCTTACTTTTTAACCAAAAATGGGGCTGATAGTGTACAAGAAAACAAATCATCAAGGAACAATGTGTTAGCGACAAATAGGATTATCAGAAATAAAGCTATCGTCGTTGTCGCCTTACTTTACGGCAATTTTATTGTAAAATATCCCATCCGTGTTTTGTCCACTTGGTAGTATATTTGAAAGTTAAAGGAATTTTTTTTTCTTCCTTTTTGGCTTACATACAGTATTTGAACTTCGGGTGAATTTTAAAAAAAAAACGCACTCTCGGCTTATATTCGGAAATATACGATAATTGAAATTATTTATTCTGTGTGAGAATTTCGTGAAGATCGAACAAAACTCTGAGATTCTAGAACTTTGAGTCCCGTACCCAGTTAAAAAGCAATAAAAACTGTTGTGAGTACATTCATAAAATTCTCTCCATTCAAAAATAAATTTTGGGGGGCAAATGCTAGCTAAACAGCTTGGAACAGCTAAATATAAAGAAGTAAGGGAATAATTTTTTTCTATGATGAGGAACAGCTTACTGGAAGAAATATCACTCTATTGTGTGTGTGTGTACGTTATTTCGCAATGAGGCAGTTCAATGTTTAATCAGCAGACTGACGCCATTGAAAGAGAGAGTTTCACTTTTTCTATCTCTCTTACAACATATTCAAAAAATTTAATTTCCGGTAATGGAAGATAAAACCGAAAATGAAACATTTAATACACTTCCTCTCTTCACTCTTATTTTTTTATTACATCTTCATGTCGTTTTCTAAGTGTATATGTTACCGGCAAAGTATTAAATCCGGCATTCTATGGAATGCCTAAAACTAGCCGGCAATGTATGAAATGATTTTTATTTCATACATTGCCTAGACATTCTATAGAATGCCAAATGAGAAACCGGCAAAGTATGAAATACAGCAGTTAACTAAGTCGTTGGTGAGGGAAGAGAGGGAGAGACTGTGTGTACGTGCGACCCTTTGATTGACAGGGGAGAAAAAATCTCATGATTTCACCCCTGAAGGTCACGCAAGATGTTAAAATAAATTCTCTTTTGTCTTTTCCCTGTTGTAAGTAAGTGAATTAGTTAAATACCCAAACTGTTTGAGTGAAATGATGAAGTGAAAAAAATATGCCACTTTTTTGGTGCTAGGGGCCAGATATTTGGGGATCCTAATAACTTTTGTTACGGTTAGGATCTGCTGGGACACATCCCCCCGGTGCATTCTCACCCCTTTACAGCTTTTTAGCCAATATCTCGGTACCCGAGCCTCACAGTCCATTCGATCCTTCTCTAACTGCTCTTCCAGTTATTATAATTTCATACTCATTGGGCTATTCCTTATATAGTTTTTAATTGTTTTAAAAACTTTTAAAATTTATTTAAATCCACAATATCTTGGCTCCTGTTTGAGTCTCGGACTTGAGATTTGAACCAACTGTTCCCCTCGTCGAGATCCATCCAGTCATATACTTGACTCCCATTTTGTAGGCATGGGGAGGGCTTAAGCACTAAAATATCATGTCCCCATGTTTCCCCAAGGGGTCTGAAAAATTCCCCCTAAGGAATTGAGCTTGGGACTTGATTTTTGGAGGTCCGCCATATTTTCGTGTATGCGCGAGCTTTACGTGGAACTGGCCCCCACCGGTGCTCTCCCCCCTACAGGGCTTCCCCAATAATAACTCGAATCCTATGCTACTTCGGTCGACCGCACCGGCTGGATTCGATTGTTCTCCCTATAAGCTCTTCAAATATGTAATTTTATCCCAATAGCCCCATTCCTTCCCCCGCCCCCATTTCACGTTTTTAAACAGTTTTAAAATTTATTAAATTCCTCATAGCTCTGAGGATTTTTTACTTGTATGGTTCGGAAGTACAAGGACTCGACCTCCCAAGTGTCTACCCCCCCCGGGCAGCATTTTGCTGATATTTTAAAATAACGTCTCTTCAATGTCATTTCCATGATGATAGTAAGTGATTTTATTACACTCTGAACTGTTTCAGTGAAATGACGAAATGAGCTAGTCATGATTTGCATTGACAAAATGCTGTCCAGGGGACAGACACTTGGGAGGTCGAGTCCTTGTACTTCCGAACCATACAGGTCAAAAATCCTCGGAGCTATGAGGAATTTAATAAATTTTAAAAATGTTTAAAAACGTGAAATGGGGGTGGGGAAAGGAATGGGGCTATTGGGATAAAATTACATATTTGAAGAGCTTATAGGGAGAACAATCGAATCCAGCCGGTGCGGTCGACCGAAGTAGCATAGGATTCGAGTTATTATTGGGGAAGCCCTGTAGGGGGGAGAGCACCGGTGGGGGCCAGTTCCACGTAAAGCTCGCGCATACACGAAAATATGGCGGACCTCCAAAAATCAAGTCCCAAGCTCAATTCCTTAGGGGGAATTTTTCAGACCCCTTGGGGAAACATGGGGACATGATATTTTAGTGCTTAAGCCCTCCCCATGCCTACAAAATGGGAGTCAAGTATATGACTGGATGGATCTCGACGAGGGGAACAGTTGGTTCAAATCTCAAGTCCGAGACTCAAACAGGAGCCAAGATATTGTGGATTTACATAAATTTTAAAAGTTTAAAACAATTGAAAACTATGTAAGGAATGCCTTATGAGCATGAAATTATACTAACTGGAAGAGCAGTTAGAGAGGGGTCGAATGAGCAAGGTTTTATTTCCCTTAAGAGGACTTGGCATCCTAAAAATGATCAAAATATCATTTGTTTATATACACTGGTTTGCAAAAATTAAGAACGAAGTCGAAAAATTAGCATATCAGCTGAACGAAGAGGCAGAGCGGACAGAAAGACCAATCAGGAGATTAAGTAAAGTGATGTACGGTAGCACATGCGAATATGCAGGTAGACGTAATGGGGGAGTGTCTGAGTAGTATAAAGCATGTTGTCAAAGAGATTGGAGACCGTATAGCAGTTAAAATCACACCGAGTTGCTGCCTCAGCGAGAAATGGCAAATAATCAATCTGTTAGACGACATCTGGATGCTTTTACCAGAGGTCGAATTATTGGGAGAAGTTGGAGGAAGGCCGCAGTGTGACAAGTGGAGCTGCAGAGTTCGGAATTGCTCACAGCATCGTTTCACGACTTTGGAGACAATTTCAAACTACAGGAACAGCTATCCGGGGATTCAGTAGTGGTCGTCCACGAGGAACCACACCCGCAGATGACCGGTACATTGTCTTACAGGCCAGAAGAAACAGGCGGCAGACAGCGGGAGAAATCGCTAGACACACGACACAGGCGACTGGACGACCTATATCGTGTTTTACCGTGGCCAGAAGACTGCACGGTGGTGGTCTGTTTGCACGACGCCCTATATGGTGTGTACCTTTAACGCCTGCTCATCGGAGTTGGCGTTCTCTGTGGTGCCGGGAAAAACGGAACTGGAGAGACAATGAATGGGGACGAGTACTCTTTACAGATGAGAGCAGATTCAGTTTGAGTAGCGATTCTCATCGCATACTCATCTGGAGAGAGCGGGGAAGCCGCAATCATCCCTCGAACATCATTGAAAGGGACAGGTATGGAGGTCGCGGTGTTCTCGTTTGGGGAGGCATCATGCTTGGTAGTCGTACAGACCTTCACATCTTCGACGCAGGTTCAGTCAACGGGACCCGTTATTGTAACGAGATTCTTCTTCCATATGTGCGTCTTTTTAGAGGCGCTATGGGTCTGCAGTTCCTTTTCATGGACGACAATGCACTATGTCATCGCGCAGTAGCTGCTACCGAACAGCTCTTAGAGAGTGAGGATATTGAACGTATGGATTGGCCGGCACGATCTCCGGATCTCAATCCCATCGAGCATGTATGGGATTTTCTAGGCAGACGCTTGGCAGCTCGTACCTTACCACCAGTAACGATTCGGGAGCTTCGATTGGCGCTGCAAGACGAATGGGCAGCAATGCCTCAACAACTCATTGACACCATCATTCTCAGCACGGGCAGATGCTTTGAAACCTGCCTAGCAGTCAGGGGAGATCATATCCCCTACTAAAGACCGGATGTTTCTTGCTGGACACCCATCACAAGGATGTTTCGGCCTTCAGTCGCATTGCGCTCCATGCTACTTTTTCAATAAAGCTTCTTTTTATCCCTCTGATTTCTCTTTTAGTAAGTGTTGCTTACATTACACATGTCCTTACGTATTGGGGATCTTACGGTATTAAATGTGTTGATTTGGAAAGCTTTTGTACAAAGTTATATTGAAAAAACCGTATCGTCCTTAATTTTTGCACACCAGTGTATATTTAGTTATATTCTTTGCATTATTATCTCTCGATTGATACATCGTTTTTGCATGCCTGAAAATTAGAAGCTGAAAAAACTTCAATTGGAAAATATAAACAAACATCCCCATAAAGATTTTTAAAAAATGAGAGAGATAAAAAAGCTGTGTAAAAAGTGAAATAACTAAAAAAAAGAAGCTTTTATAAATAAAGAGCAGGATATTTCTTAAATATTACTTTAATGTAATTTGTGTTTCTTTAGAAATGTGTGCACGTGAAATTTTTTCATTAAGGCTTTTTTAAAATTGTTTTTGTTATTTCAGTTCTTATTCATCATATGCTTTCCATAAAATTATAATATTTCAATATTATGTGGAGAAAAAAAACTTTAAAAATTGTGCAAAATTGTAGAAAATTTTTTTTAACATTTTCCTTGAGTTTTCTTATGCAATTAATACTCTCTAAAAAGGGATCGTTTATAAAATATATGATTTGAAATAATTTGAAAATGCACTTATTCTTACGAAAACATGTAGCTAATGTTTTAAAGTGATATTTTATGTTATTTAAGCTTATAATAATACTTTTTTTTAGAATTACAAACTTAACACTGGCTTATCTCAGTTTATGTTTTTTTGCATTCAAAATGCTTCTCCTTCCATAAATATTAATCAATCACTTCGATTTTTCCCCTGTGTTTTAAGTATAATGCATGTAACAAAATTAGGCTTCCAGTTTGTGCTGTAAACTTAATAACTTTTTTTAAAAAAAATTTTAATGCTGGAGGTTTTGGCATTTTCGTTGAATTTTAGCATGCACACATGTGACGAATCTGTACGGAACCTTTCCACTAATCTTCTTAGGCGTCTTTTCAGGGAATATAAATTCGCGTTTATTTCCAATCAACTCCAAAAAGATGAACGGGTATGCAAAATAGATAAGGTATTTAAGTTGAGTGTTGTAAGCTAGCAACGTAGATGATGGAAGGCTATTGAGCCAGCAACTTTAACCTCAATCTTAGAAGATTCCAGGATATTAATATAGATAAGAAGTATTGCTGCGATTCTACGGAAGTACCAGAAAGCTGCTATAGCCAGCGGTAAATATAATTTACGTACGCTTAAAATAAGCGTTAGATTAGTAGAATTAGTTAAAGTTAATGAAAGTTAAGAATTCGAGTACGTGTATTTCTCGGACCTCCTATTTTGGTAGATCTTACTTGATCTTGAACGTAATTATTAATTAGTTGCATAATTCGTAATTTAATTTAGTATAAAGGCAAATCCCTTTATTTGACGTAACATAAAAAGTATTATATGTTATTAGAGTATTTTGAGAAATTGAAAATAATAAATAAATATTATTATTATTCAAAATGGCTCTTAGTGGTTCTTTGCCTCAAATTAATCTTGGTGTCCAAGGTGAGACCCAGGGGGGGTCTCCACACACACATATCCACATTTCATTTTTTTCTTTAACGTTTATTAAGTTATTGTAAAATCTATTCATAAATTTGTTTAAGACATTCTTAGGAAAGTTACAAAAAAATTCAGGTCAAATAATTAGTAAATACAAAAGGAGTATTATTTTAAAATATTCCATATTTTCTTAGAAAACTTTCAATTTTTCTAAATTCTGTGAATAATTTACACAAAAATTCATCTCGTATTATTTTCTTGAATAAAAACATTATATGTAATGCTAAATAAAATAAAATTTTTAAATACATAAATAAAAATAATTACTCAAAATATGACAAGTCCTCTTAATAAGAAAGGCAACAATATTTTGATCAGTACAACGTCCATTTTTCTTTACGTATTTTGAATAATTTTTTTTAATGGCACTCTTATTATTTTTCTAGTACAACATTAGAATTTTTTAGGAATGCACGTCATTTACATAATAGCTTTATTAAGACCTTTTTTCATACTTTGCCTAAATAGCATTTTGTATTCTATGCAATGCCTAGGCAAAGTATGTAATAATTCTCCTATATTTCATACTTTGCTTAAAAACGTCAGGCATTCTATAGAATGCCTCGGCATTTCATACTTTGCCGGTAACATATATATATATCCAATCACACACTACATTAACTAACAATAAGTAAAAAAATCTAAAAATAACATCTTAGTTTCAGTAGTTCAGCTTTTCAATTTTACTTTTAAATTTTTGGAAAAGTATCTTTCTGTGAATATTTGTTTCAATGATATCAAGAAACATAAATGATTATCCAGGTGAATTTTGTAATTAAGGAGGTGCGGCACGTCCACAGGAACCCATGTTAAATTGCGTAAGTTTGTGTATCTTTTTCTCATAAACTACTTATTCTCATGCATAAAAATTTTACAGTAGGTTATGTGTACTATTAATAACACTTTAACGAAGGGTTTTGTCATTTTGTAAAAAATTAAACAAATTATGAATTTTTTTAAACTTGTCCAATTCCCCCCCCCCCTAAAATTTAGTTTACAAAAGTCATATCTAAAAATGTTTGCTACTCCCTCCGTTAAAATGTGTAAACATATTAAAAGTATGCTCACTGAAAATTTAAGGATTACAAGATAAATAGTTTTTGAGAAAAGGTACATAAAGCAAAAAATATTCCATTTTGAGAAAATCGGCTTTAAAATAAAAAATTTGTAATTTTTTTATGGTTTACTTTGTTTAGTACTTTCCAGAAGCATATAAAGATTTTTTTAACCTCTGTTTATACAAAAGACTCTTCTAATTTTCTCTTTTTCATTATTTTTAACAATTTTGACTTTCTTTGGTTATCTTAAGATGCTTTCGTTGAGCTACACGAAAGCTGCGTGCATCTATTTCTTTGAAGTATGGCACACAGTTATAACTTGGGTCAGTATCAGAATGATTAAGATTATTAAATTTGCTACATGACTCATATGGAACTGTGCAATATAGCCATATTTACCCCAAATTTTTAAGCTTTTAATTCCACTAATGTAGATCTTGGAATCATTGACCAACACTGCTATTAACTGACTCATTTGGATTCTGAGTCTTTCCATGTGAACATTTTCTTAATAACATAGGATCACCTATATCTATAAAAATTGGCTTCATTTAATTTATCATCGTATATAGCACGTGTGTATGTGTTTTATGATCATAGTGCCTTTCGATACACTCAGCTTCTGTCTTTTGAAACTTGCTCTAGGCATGTAAACCCGCGTGACACAGTCCATGTTGAGGGCTTTCGTTTGAAGCCCAAACATAAATTTTCATGCTGTGTAGAGCATTGATATTATTTTTAATAGCCATACTGTAATATCTGTGAATTTTTTATATTAAAATGTTGGTGAGTCGGTTTCGACCAGTTAAGCGTTTTCCATCACTTAACTTTTTTATCCTTGTTTCGCTTTTAAGATCCAAAAGACAAAAGACGTGACCCATACACTTTTGGATAAGTCCAATTCAAATTTTTCCACTTGAACATCATATGAATTCGCACTCAGCAGAAACTTGTGGAAGGGGAAACACAGATGCTCCTAGCAGATCTCATTTGATGCGCGTCTAGGAGTAGCGTTATTTAAAAAAATTAATTAAAATACCTCTAATTATCGTATATTTTCTCATATCATATATCATTTTAAACAGAAATATTTGAATTCTTAGAAAATATAAAAAAGTGGAAATCGATAATATTTTGAAAATCACGTGCCTTAACGTGCATTTGATCAAAAAATCTAACCACATGGTTGCGATGTTGTGGCTGATTAATTGCATGATTGTAATTTTGTGACGCACTAAAACAATACAAGGGCTGTTGGCGTCAAACCTCGTAATTTTGAGCCACAGTCAAGTGACAAAGACGACACCTCAACTGGCATACCCACTCTCTTAACTTCCACACCTCACCAACGGGTAAACTTTGAGCCTCGACAGATTAAATGTGCACCATCCCCTTTACATCGTGGGTCTTAAGTGGCACTAGGTTTCAAACCCGCGACTGAACAACACGGGTCACGACCTGGTGATCATAACGACTCGGTTACTGCGACCACAAGTTGTGAATGATGACGCCCTAGTAGTGCTTCTCTATGCTAAGCAGAACTGAGCCCTAAGTTATTCTTCGTGAAGAAATTAGGAGATGTCAACCCTGGTACCTCCCTTTCATTTAATCTTGGCGCTTTATTACGAGTCCCGTCGTTAAAATCTGTAATACACTGTTAATTATATATTATTAAAAGCCAACGGCCATACCATGCCAAAAACACTGGTTCTCGTCCGATCACCGAAGTTAACCCTCTGGGCGGAACTTCAATTTTTTTGCCGCTCTTAGAAACATCCATCTGACAGACGGGTACGCAAATTTTTTTGAATTTTATTACATTAAGGACTGTTTTAAATGTCATTGTCAGTAGAATTTTTAATATTTAAGTGTTTATGAGGCTCACTATAGTAATATATTTTTATTACAAGAATTGTGAATTTATAAAAACTGATTAGAAATTTATATATCCATGGAAAAATAATTATTAATAATAATAATACCAAAAAACGGAAAACTATAGGATTATAGATACTGATAAATAGTGATACATAAGAAAAATTGCACATATCGTGAGTTGAAAAAAATCACCAAGTACCACCACGGGATCCTCTGACTGGGTAAAGTCGAATTGAAGATGTCAAGGCAGCCCACCCCAAAAATCCCACCACAGCGTTATCTACAGAGCTTCAAAGCAAATCCTCCCCGTCTGAGAGACGAATGCTCCGGTCAGAGGGTTAAACATCATCGGACGTGGTCAGTACTTGGGAGGGTGACCACCTGGGAACACCGCATGTCATTGGAATTTTTTTGTCGGCTCTGTGTCTGTGAGGTAGCGTGCCGCCTAGGAAATCCAAGGTCGTGGGTTTGATACCGGCTGAAGTCGATGTACTTTCTGGTTGTAGAAATCGTAGGCACGCATATGATTATTTGGCATTAAAAGAAAACCACTGAGTTTCAAGTTGGATCTGGTCCTCTCAGCAAGGGCCGGGGGTAGAGCATCGGACTCCAGACCGGAAGGCCTGTGTTCGATACACGATGCCACCAAATACCCTCCGAGTGTAACTCCGAGATTAACGTGCTCGTTAAATCAGTGCGTCCGAAATTCTTGTGGGCTGAATCACGAGAGCAGGGGACTGGATAATAGTTCCCTCCCCTTCAGTTCCATGTCTAAATTGTAGAGGTGGAGATAGGTGGTGTCGCCATCTATCGTCCCTTTGGGGAATTTCGCCGAGCTAATTCGTACTGTCACCTGTATGGTGCTCAAGGTCAACGACAGGCGTACTTCTTGCCCCTTGCCACGATGTCATATCTTGTACGTCAGACAGGTGGCATTAGCCACAACACAACACACATACAACACTCTCAGCAAAATTAAATCGCGTCAATATTTAGCATCAGACGAGAGAGTTTGAATTAAATAAAAATCAAACGTCAAAATTTGGTAGGGGGAGCCAACACTAGATGTTACCATCATGAAATGGCTCTCACATTTAGGGACTTGAGTATGGAAAGGCTAACTTGCTAAAATGCAGCCCATTTGAAACAAAAAAAATATGATTAAAATAAGATTAGTCTACTGAATCAGTGAAAGGTGCAGTTGTTTGGTGAAGTGTTTTCTAAGAGTTTGATTAAAATCTCAAAGTTCCTGCTTTTAAGAATTTATTAGCTTCACAGTAATTGAAACAATCGAAAAATACCCACAAATCCCACACTTGTGTAAATCTCAAAAAATATGAAAGAAAATTTTTAAAAAGTCGCTGGATTCAATTTTAAAAAATGCACATCGGCAATTATTAATAGTCAATTCTTTTCATTTTGATAAAATGTGATAGAGTTTGATGGTGATTCACAGATCTAAAAATCAGATAATGAGGAATACGTTTCTGATCATACTCAATTATCCAAACCTCCACGCTCCAATTCAGCCTCCATTTTCTTAAAAGATTTGTTTAGAAAAATCAACAATCAAATTATCTACTCTCCAACCACTTACTTGCTGCTTTGTAGTTGGCTGCTGGATTAATCATAAGGGCGCATTTCGGAGCAATTTAAGGGTCATAAGTGGTGGACCCCGTAATTTTGAGCCTCAGTCAAGTGACGAGGACGACACCTGAGTTGACACACGACAGATCTTCAGTGGCACTGGGGCTGGAACTCATGACATGCCAGTATCGAGTTCATTAGGGGGACCACCAGGCTACCGCGGCCTGGAATGAAATTTAAGATAACACGTATTTAACCCTTTATCTACCGACAGTACTTATAAGTACCACTCACTTTAAAATTACATAGAATAACCATTTTTACGAATACTCTGACGGTACTTAGCAGGAATATTCTTTTAAATCCAATTTTCCACAAGATATATAACAGCACGGGTTCTATGATGAGTATTTTAGCGGGGAAAGCGAATAGTTTTTATAGCAGAAATTGCGTTTTCAGCTGACAGTGATTTCAGCGGATTGCGAAGATAGTCATTTTTGTTCCGAAAAATTAGTTAATGTCAAAAGGTGTCTTATTTTTTTTTTTGTATGTTAATGAATACTTTAGAAAACGCTTTGACTATTTATTTTAAGTGAACAGTGTATGTAACTAATTTTTCAGTTGAATATTTTTAATTAATTAATTAGCTCTAACGGATTAAATTTCCCAAAGTTGAGTATTTTGTTTATGTATATCCCTTAATTTTTTTAATGTAGTGATTACAAAAAATATTGCAAGAAAAAACTGCAGTAAATCATAATGCGGTAGATGAAGGGTTAAATAAAACTATAATTTATTATTAGGAAATATAAAATTTTAACAGTATACATTTTTTTAGAAAAATTTCTACATCGTTGAACATAAAATATTTTATAAATATGGCTGTAACCTTATAGAAGATTGTAAATATCGTTAAATTAAATTAATGTCTTACATTATTTAATAAATAAGTATTTTACTGAAATTGAGCCTTTTGTGTGCTCTTTATGTTGAGTTATTTGATTATATTTAACAACAATAAACCAAGTAAAATAAATGTTTTATTGCATTTTTATGTTAGATTTCTTTTGTCAAACTTTCTCACGATGCAAAGATATGGATCATTAAGCTACATATTTTTCCATCAGATTACCTGGATAGTCTTTTGTGGCCGCGGTAGGACACCAAGTCGTAGCTGCCGGGTCACGGGTTCTTGTCCTGATCCAGCTGAAGACTCGTTGAGTACAGGGGGTACGTTGAGTACACTTTAAATCAGTCGAGTTCAAAGTCCTCCCCTTGGCGTGATGCGGTAGTTTGGAGAAAGGGTGTCAACTCAGATGTCATCTTCGTCATTTAACCGAGGTTAAAAATTACGAGGTTCATCGTAAGCCCTGGTTTTGCTTTATAGGGTGACGTTAAGAAAGTCTCATTCACTAGATAGCCTTTTTTTACTTTTCTGACGCGCATTTATTTCTCTCAAAGTATTTACTAACACGCTTTTATTGGCTTCACCTGTATGTATCGGAATCTTTGAACTCGGATTTTTTTACCCACTTCAAAAGGTCAGATTAATTCCAAATTTTGCACACTCGTCAAGGACTGATGACAATATAATAATTTAATAACTTTGCTCCATTGTTCTGATCAGGATCATCAGGATTAACGATTTCCCATTTTTCAGATTTGGTGACAAATTTCAGTTCCCATTTCCAGATTTAGCTACTGAAAGATTAAATTACAGCACTAAAGTGAAAACACTCATGGTTAATGCAAACACAATAAACAAATAAAAAGTGTTCTTTATGTGAAAAAGGGAAGGTTGCGTCATAATTTTCTTACCGTAATAAAAACAATTGCCCAGTTTTTCTGAAAATGGAAATAAATAAATGATAGTTTAAAAAATTAAAAAAACACGTTTTTATTGTAGCTAATCTAAAAATGAAAAATAAAGTATAGTTTAAAAAACACGTATTTATAGTTTTTTTTAAATTAAACTAAAAAGTAAAAAATAATTCTTAATATAAGAATAAAATGATTAACGAGAAAATTAATGTCATTGTGGTAAAAACGTGGGGTGCTCGATATCAAATGTTATAATTTCTTACTCTAGTTTTCTTCCGAAATGCAGATTTAGAGTAAAAATGTAGTACAAAGCACCCCACACTTTTACCACAATGGCTTTCATTTTCTCGTTAATCATTTTATTCTTGACATTCTCTCATTTTCTCGTTTTAATTATTTTATTCTTATATTAAGAATTTCTTTTTTACTTTTTAGTTCTACTAACTACAAAAGCTTGTTTTGGGTTTTTTTCTAAGCTATAATTTGTTTTTTAAAATTTAGAATTCAGCAGAAATCAAAATCAACAAAAAAATTCAGTTTTTATCAAACTTTTCCCCCATTTTTATCTTGCTACTTTTTTCAATGAATGAGTAGATAACTAATACGTCCGTATTTGTTAATTTTACACCATAGATACAACTCTATATACATATAGTATTTTTTTCCCAATCTCCAAAATATACTATCTTACCAAGTTTTATTTACACCACAAAATACTGATAACTCTATTAGGAGTTACTATCTCTGATTTTCGGAGACTGAAAATGAATGGCGGGACAAACCTCTCCTTTTAAAACACGTTATTTTTTAACTCATTCGAAATGAGTATGTTATCATCATCATGAATTGACACCACGTGATGTTTTCACCATTTAATTCTAGGTGTGTGTGTGTGTGTTGCTGTTTTCAAAAATGTTTTTTTCCCTTTCGTTTTGGCTTTTGATTTCTGGATTTCAAATTGAAACGTATTAATGAACGCTGATATGATTTTTTTATCGATGTTTTTGTTACTCTGTGAGCTGAGGTGGGAAAAAGATAAGAAGCAAATGCTCCCGTAGAGATATTCATTAGTATAGTTGTCTTATCTCGAGTTTTCCGCGATATTTAATCTTTTTACAGAAGCAGATTAATGCACTGGGTTAGTCTTTAGATTAATTCAAAGTGGATTTTAGATATTTTTAAAAATAAATCGTTACGAAGAAGGCGATGTATATATATATATATATATATAACAGGGAATATATTGTTGCAATATATAACTTTTTTCCCTTCTCTAATTTAACTTAAACTATAAACTGCTTATGTTGGAATTGATTTGTATTATATTCATTGATTATATATGCGATTATTTGTCATTCAAATCGCTTCAGATTATATTAACAATTCATTATACTTAACAAAGGTTTTCACTAAAATTCAACCATTATAGCTCAATTTAAAACAAAAACTGAGTATTGTTAAAGACATATAAGTACTTTAAAATTATTTTTAGTATTTTTTCACGTAAATTAATGATAACCCATACCATTGTTTTGATTTTCAACGATAACATTTATACGAATAAAAACAACTGATTTTGGTAATTGTTCCATTCATTAAGGCATCTAATTTTGATAGTCCATTGTATTTAGTCACTTATGAATAAAAAAATAAATACTAGTAAGTAGTTGGATAATTTAAGAGAATAAATAACATATATATATATATATATATATATATGTGTGTGTGTGTGATTCTTAAGAAAGCATCTGAACTTTTTTACTACGTTTCGGTTTTCAGATAGAGATTTTAAAATTGTAATAGATAATGCCATTGAGTTTAAAATCATAACTGATAAACTCTGCAGTTGTACATTTGAAAAATATTACTAATTTAATATGTGACCAGTATCTTGGATAAAACAAATATAAAACCGATCCTTGCTTGATCACTATTATTTGATACATTTTTCATCAGTTAAAGCATATTAAACTTTACAAAAAATGGCTGGGGTAAATTAAAAAAGAATAGTTATATAAAAAAAACTGAAATTGTGAGTTAAAGGTTGAAATTCAACAAGTTAAACGTTACATATATTGAATGGAAAAATAAGGGGATCAATAGACACTACTCTATAAGAATAATCATTCAATACCCCTTTTATAATCTGATAATGCAGTTACACAGATTCTCAAATGAAACAAAAATTAAGTTGATGGATTAATTAAACATTAACTTATCTCTGAAGTAACTCGAGGGCTAATGGCAACAGATCTCGTAATTTTTAACTGCAATCAAATGATAAGGATGACACCCGAACTGGCCTCTCTCTCTAAACTTTTACATCACACTAACGTGAGGATTTTCAGCCCTTGACAAAATATCAAATCGATGTTGTAATGGGTCTTTAAGGAATTTTCTATTAATCCTCTTGGGGAATCTTTGAGGCCAACAATTGGGTTATTTCACAGCTCTCCCTTTCAAGAAGAAACCTTGATATGCAGATTAGATAGTATATACATAGTGAAAGTTTAGTAATCGAAACAGAGGGGAGAAGGAGCTGAGTTGATGAACGTAGTGTTGTTACGGTAAGGATCGTACATTAGACGCGTGATTATAGGACGGGCTTTAGTTATTAAAATAAATTAAGGAAATTAGTATTCTTTTATAACTTTGAGTAAAGTTAAGCGAATAGGATTTCATGCGCTTATTCACATAAGATTTTGAGCTAGTGTTATATCACTCTAAATTTTCCCTCTATAGTTAGCTTGTCATTGATTATTATATTTAATAATAATAAATTGGATTTCTCATGGCTAGCTTGGGTCATCAATCTTTACCCCCTACAGATTTAGGTTGAGTAGGTGAAGAGATGGCTTCCCCAGGCGGGAGGTCATTACAAGGTCTCTCACTTTAAATATGACATAACGTAATGAGAATTACATATTTTAAGGTATTTATTCTCTTTTGCATTTAATATTATTTAGTATTAAATACAGAAAAAAAGGAAAATATACACATTATTTAATATAAAAATTCAAAATATATTTTTTTCAATACTGGTTCCAAGAAAATTATAATAAAAAATAAGAAAAACTATATATATGGCTTTAAACACTTCTGAGTTTTATTTCAGAATTTGTAGTGATGCCAGAGCATTTTTTTCTTTATTACGAATGAATTATTTCTTAGAATTAGATCGCTCATATGAAGTTTTTTATGGATTTATTTGTAATGACATTTTTTGTACACATAAATAGCGTATATTACTCTACCGGACTTTCAAGTTTACTTAATTTGTCTTTTTTATACTCACTAGTCAGAGAGCATATATTGTTTGGTTAGGACTGCTTACTCCTGATACTGTATTGGTTACCAATGCAAGCTCTTCAATACTATCCTTTCTAGCTGACAATACTTATGTAAGCGCTGTAGCCATAACATTTTTAAAATTTCACCATAAAATTTTCCAGCAGCAAGTTCCGACATTTTACGTAATAGCTGTGAAGGTTTTAAGTCTCCTAAATTCATAACAGATAGAAGAGTTCTCGGACGTACAGTTTCCGAATCAGAAAATTGCCTATTTAGTCTTTTTTCAAAAGAGCTACACAATAAATAGGTTAAAATATTACTCAAGAATAACAGAATTGAGAATAACTATAGTCTTAAAAAAACATACCTTTCTTACATAAAAGAGCTGCATGATACCCTTGATTTTCCATCTTCAAACCATTTTCCCCTTCCAGACCTTCACCAGGTGTTCACTGAAAAAATTGGTTAACTTATTATGCGTTGTCTCTGATGTTAGTATGAGATGTTATCTTGATTCTGAATCGAAATATACTGCCATAGTTACTATTCGTGAGCATTACCCGGATACTTCTGGGCTACACATTTATACCGATGGTTCACCTGAAGACGCTATTAAAAATGCCCTGGAGCTAGAGTTTTCTCTATAGACTTAACATTGTTTTCTGACGTTGGAAAACATTTTGACAACTTTTATGGTGAAATAGCAGCCATTTCTTTAACCATAGACAAGATAGAGCAGTGCAAAAATGAAAATGTCTTTTTTGTTGATTCAAAGGTGGCAATTATTACCTTAGCAACTAATAATCATTGTGAATCTGAGATTTCTAGGATCTACAGAGAACACATAAATTGATAAATATAAAGAATTGCATTGCAGTGAATCCCAGGTCATTGCGGGATATATGTAAATGAGAGGGAAGATGTGTTGCCCTAGAGTAGGAATTAAATGATGCAGCCACATTCTCTTTTGTGTTTGCGGCATATAATGCGTTTTATATCCAGTACCACACGTTAGATCCAAACGTTCCAGACTATACATAGAGAGAGCTTCAAAAAAGAAAGACGTCAACAAGAATTTTTGGTTCCTTGCCTAGAGCGGTCGACGTGGCCTGTTTTATATTTGCTATTGGTCATGACGTTTTGCAGAATTATCTGTATGGAATGGGAAAGGCAGATTGTAACTCCTACCCACTTTGTGAACAAGATGTACCAAGAAATGAGGATTCCCTCAAAAAAGATGCCCTGCTAATTTAAACTATATTTCTTTAAATGTTATTAACTGTGCTTTTGATGACTTTTTTTATCGTACTATACTCTATTAGGTTGCTTATCGATTTAGGATCGATAGGTCGGAAACGAGTATAGAATAAAAAAAATAATGTTGAATGAGATTAGCATTCAAGATTAATAATAATTTTAATATACAAATGTAATAATAATCCTGATTGTATATTTGAGTCGAAAGAGTTAACATCCAGCTATCATAGGCATTGATATACACTGCTGGCCACCGTAAACGCAACAGCAAGAAAGACAAGAGATAGCACAACAAAATTTATTTTGTAGATAACATGTTGACCAAGTATCAAATGATTAAATTTATAAACTTATGTGAAGTGTGGTTCCTGTCAGAATCAGTAGCCAGAGTAGTCGCCTTCGTTGGCGATTACCGCTGCCACATGCCTCAGCATTGATTCAAAGAGACTTTGGATGTATTATTGGGGTACAGCCGACCAAGCAGCTTCCACATGTTGCCAAAGTTGATCTGGTGGGGCTGCTGGGGATGTAGTCTGGGTCAATCGTTGAGCAACCATGGACCACATCTTTTCAATCGATGAAAGATCCGGAGTATGAGCCGGCCAGGGAAGCAATTCCATCTGGTGATTGACGAAGAATCTTTGGACAATGCGGGCCACGTGTGGTCGTGCATTATCCTGTTGAAATATGGCTGTGGCCAAGCCCTGAAGGTAAGGAAGGACAAATGGCTCCAACACCTTGGAGATGTAGCTCTGGATGTTTAAAGTACCAGCAATGCGTACTAGAGGAGTGCGAGAGTGATATCCAATACCACCCCATACCATAATACCCAGTGCATTACCAGTGTGGCGGTGCATAACGCAGCTATTCAGCATCCTCTCTCCACGGTGTCTCCAGACTCGAATCCGACCATCGTGGTGTTGCAGACAGATGCGTGACTCGTCAGTAAAGACAACTTCATTCCATTCTACCACCCACGTCCTTCCTTCATCACACCATTGGCGTCGGAGACGTTTGTGGTCCTGCGTCAAGGGTAGATAAAGCTATGTACGGCTTGTGGACAGACCACTCTGCTGTAAACGGTGTCGCCTTTTACCCGCAGACACTGAATGATGCGTACTCAATATGATGTGCTATGGTTCGTGATGTGACTGAGTGATCCGTCACTACCATGAGCAAAATTTGCCCGTCCTCACGTGAAGTGGTGCACTGAGGCAGATGTGATCAACCACGTTGGTCCATCGTACCCTCCTGCATCCAACGGTCACATATCCGCATTACAGTTGTTTGGTTTCTTCCAACACGACTTACCGATTTCCCTGAAAGATGATCCAGAATCTCGGTAGACCACTATCCTTCCTCTGTCGAACTTGGATACTTGATCAAAAGCTGATCGCGGTTTTCTACGAGACATAACTGATCGTTTTTTTAAAAAAAACCACAAGAAAAACACAATTACCGAACTTGAAATCGTCAAAATCTCCAAGCCTTAAACAGTGCTTTCAGGTGGTGCCACAGGCACGCGTGATGTATATCTACGCTGAAACTCCAATCATTTACATATCTCACCTCCGCTAACGCATGTTTCAAATTTCATGTTATTTACATGCTTCCTTCGGGGTGTTGCATTTACTGTGGCCAGCAGTGTAGTTTATAAATACACTCATGTCCATAAATTGAGGATAATGAAGTTCTCAGGCAAAGAAAGAGACAGAAGCAAAACAAATTTGACTTATTTGTAAAGTCTATTTATTAAGCAAAAGGTAAAGAGCAAAAAAGATGCTATATATTTGACATAAATAATAAAAATTTCGATTTTTACTCCCTGGAGCAAATTTCAAAAAAGAACCTATTTACAAAAAACTGTATAACATGGTTAGTATGATCGTTAATACGGGGTATGTCTCCCGGACGATGCAATACAAAACTTACAACGCCTAGGCATGCTGAGTATCAAATTATCAGTCTGATCTTGGGGAATATTACACCACTCATCAAGCAATGTCCTCCAAAGTTCCGGTAGACAGGAAGGAGGGGGTTGATGGGCTGCATTTCATCGGCCAAGCATATCCCACACATGCTCTATTGGATTCAAGTCCGGTGAGTATGCTGGCCAATCCATGCGGGTGATATCCTCCGATTGAAGGCATTCGTATACAATATTTGCACGGTGAGGACGGGAGTTGTCATCCATAAACAGAAATTCAGCACCCATGGCGCCCCGAAACAAACGTACATGTTTTTCCAGAATGAAATCCCGATAGATGTAGACCGTCATCGTTACACTCTGGACATGTAGGTCAGTTCTGGAACCAAGAATAATTCCTACCCAAACGAGCCATCCTGCACCACCGTAACGGTGTTGTTCAATGGTGTTCTCTTGGTGGTAACGGGTACCTCGCGCTCTCCATATTAAAGTCCGGAGAGAATCAGACTGCAAACTAAACCTGGACTCATCGGAAAACATCACACAAGACTACTGTTGTGGTGTCCACAATGCATGCTCTCTACTCCAGGTTAATCGCAGGCGACAGTGAGTTGCGGTAAGTGGAACACATCTGACAGGCATACGAGCATATCGACCAATGTGCCCTAATCGTCTGTACATGGTCTGCCTTGAAACTGTCTTACCGGTAGCTGAAGAGAGCTGACGAGACAGGTCTGATGATGTGCTCCGTCTGTTTCTTTTGGCAGTAACTGCCAAATATAACCGGTCCTCATTCGGTGTTGTAACACGGGGGCGACCTGTGCTGTAGCATCTACTCACATTACCATCATCTTGGAATCGTTGCCAAAGCCTGGAGATGACACTCTGGGCGATTTCAAGTTCCTCGGATACTTCCAGCTGGGTACGTCCACATTCCAGTCGTCCAATAATTCTACCACGTAAAAAATCATCCAAATGTTTTCTTTGTGCCATAACTATGCGGTTATTGCACTGAATGGCTTTTAAAGCGCTTGTGAACTATTTTACTTCTTTGCCACCACTCCTTATATACCCCTCTCTTACACTCTCGTCATTGTGACGTACTATTCTCGCCATCTGGTGGTTTCCTGTAATTTGCATATTCTTCTTCAAGATGTGTGTGATAACTCTACAGGTGAAATTTTTATTTTATAGTTCAATTTCTGTGTGATTCTGAATTATCCTTAATTTGTGGATGTGAGTATTTCACTGTACACTACTCAAAAAAATTAAGAGAACCACAAAAATGGGAATAAACCGTTGCATGATAGCCATGTATGGTCATAAAATGGAGAATACATGTGTAAGAAAACGTAATACAGTAAAAAAAGCAAAAAACCTTTGTATTGGAACTTTTTAATTTTTGGGAATGGCATGAAATGCTGTTTCAGGGCAACAATTTGGTTACATGGAAATGACAAAAAAAATTGATTTTCTGATAATGATACAGGATGTTTAATACTGTATGTGGTCCCCCAAACTGTTAAGACTAACACACACCTGTTTTACATGTTTATCAAATTGACTTTGGGAAATACTGTTGCACTCTTGATGAAGTCCTATCCTCCTGTTTTACAAGTAACATGATCCATTAGTCTTGCAGCAACCGGTGTCCGAGTGTCACCCAAACACACTCGATCGTATTAAGACCACTTTATATGCTATATTATGTCAGCCAAGAAAGTTCTTCACAAGACGAACTGTATGAAGTGTGGCCCTATCCTGCATTTAAAGAAAGGAATCATCAATGGTAGAAGCGTAATGTGCGACATGGGTTCCTGGAATCTCTTCTGCATACCTTGAGCCGTCAAATTGCCATTCCGAATGATATACACATACAGATCTATATCTGTAAGTTTGCCAAAACTGATTCCAACTTATACCATCAAACCACCCCTTGTCTGTTATGTAATCTTTCCTGAACGAATACAGGATCATTTTGAATGCTCTTTCTCGCCATACCAAAACATGTACAGCGCCACACTCTAAACTGATTGATTGATTGAATGAATATTAACGTCGCACTGTTCAGCTACACGAGGGCTTTTGGCGACGGACCACGTAATTTTGAACCATGGTCAAGTGACGTGGACACCTGAGCTGGCACCCCCCTCTCCTAACTACCACACCACACCAACGGGAGGACGTTTCAGCTCTCGACAGATTTAACGTGCATCGCTGCCCTACACGGCACACTCTAAACTGAATCCGGAGTCATTAGTAAGCAAACAGCGCTCGACTCCAATCACTTTGCATCCAATGTCGATGTTCAGCAGCCCACTTTCTTTGGGTTGCACGGTGTCTTGCTGTCAACGAATACATGCCATTGACCTTCATGCATACAGACCACCCGCATGAAGCATATTTCGGATTGTTTGGCTTGAGACCCTTCGCCCTGTTGCCAAAAGAATCTGTCTTTGAATCTTCCTCGCATTTTCTCAACCGAGCTGTTAACAGGATACATCGGTAACACGTGGATGACTTTCCCAGGTCAACGTCGAGCATGCCCAGTTTCTTGAAATCGATTTCAGTCTTGTAATGACACTTCTTGCCTCTCCAGCTGCGTTCGCTACAGTTCTCTGTATTTGCTTGGTTTCCAGTCTTAATATTACGCCAAGCCTGAATTGTATGGATTCCAGTAGATCACGTTGTCGGGACAGTTTATAGTCCCCTTTTCTCAAAACAATAGACAAAAGTTTGAATTTCTCCATTGAAATAACAAAAAAAAAAACCCCAGTTTTTAGCAAATCACGATTTCTGCACTAGTATCCTTTTTCTGGTTTTTGAGGTCATCAACGCTGATTTGCATGCGAAGTTTTCTGTTTTCTACTTCACTTTACACTATGGATGATTTAGTTTAAACGTTATTTATCAGAAGAAATATTTACGAATTTTCGTTAAATCGATAATCTCCCCTAATTTTCTTGACCGGTGTATTTACTTATGAAAAAATTTAGCACAAAATGTTGATTTAGACATGAGCTGAAGAAGGTTATGGGAAAAAAATCACATGAAGGTACTATTTTATCGTAAACATATGAATTTTCAAGTAGAAGTCAGTTTTCTGTTTTCCAACATCGTTAAAAAATATTAAAAAAAACTAAAATTTGAAATGAAAGTGTTTTCATGTAAGTAATATATTTAAGAAATTACTTTCGATGAACTACTTGAATTTTTTGTATTGTTATTAAGGATGAGTTTATTAACTTATTAATATCAGACTGTGAACCAACACAGGCTATTAGCCTCATGGTTTTGAATCATGGGCAAAAGACGAGAAAGATACGTTGAAAAATGAGCTGGCAAATCACTCTAAATTTCTACAACTTTGAGCATCGACAAATTTAATGCGCTATTAAGGATGAAGAAAAAATATTTAAAAATAGACTTCCACACAAGTAATATGTAAAAATAACACCTTTTGAAGTAAAACTATTTTGCAGTCGAGATTGAATGAGAAATTTGCCCAGTTTTGCGTAACAGTGAAAAAGTGAACTGAAGTACTCCCCCCTCTTTCCCGAATCGTCGCATGGTAAGGAGAGAGCCAGAGGAGGAAAAGGGGGAAGGGAGGACACCACGTGACTTGTGTCATATCGGTGAAAAAGATGGCCCACGTGTCCAAATGATTCCTTCCGATTAGGGGTCCTTTTCCCCAGACCGGGGAACATTATACACGGTCGTATCAGTTGTAGTGTGAGGATTACGGTGCAGACAAAATAGCTCTCGCAGCAAAAGCGTGCCTTTTTGAAATTTTCTTTAGATTGTGTGATATCCCCCCCTCGGGTGAACATCTCTTTGATTATCAGCGGGAGTTAGAAGTGTAGGATTAACGGAAGAACTAGAAGCATACATTATCTTAATATGGCTTTATTAAGATATTTAACTTAATCATTTAACAAATTAGATTATAATAATATAAATGAGAGAATCTACGGTGGCAAAACACACAATATATATAAAATATCGAATTAACCTAACCCGGACCACTATCAATAACTGACTCGCCTAAACTCAATTCCAATACTATCACAGATACAAATATTAAATAATAAATCCTACCTTACTGTAGTTTGAAGTAATGATCACAAGAATCTTAGATGAAGCCTTGTAATTACTCGAGTGCAATGGTTTGCACCTTGACTCAATGTGTGATGTTCCTCCTCTTGGAAGAACATCTCTCGAAGTATCAGCGTGAGCTAGAGGTGTAGGATTAGCGAAAGAACTAGGATCAAACATTATCTTAATACGACTTTGTTAAGATATTCAACTTAAACCTTTAACAAATTAAATTATAATAATTCATATGAGAGAATCTACGATGTTAAAAAATACGCAACACGCAATAAGACTTAATCTAATTCAGACCACTATCAATAAACGAACCACCTAATCTCCGATTCTATATAATATTAAATAATCAATCCTACCTTATTACAGCTTGGAGCAACGAACAATCTTGTCTTTGTATGCAATGGTATGCAACTTGGCTGATTCCTTCTATTCGATCACTAATAATTTGAATTCACGTCACGCAAAACTCATTCAAACTTGAACCACGAACTGTAATAATCATCAACTGCCACAAACTAACGTCAATTGTCAAATATTACCCTACATTGTCATCCCGCTTACTCTAAGATTCTATATTTAAAAGTTTGTTCATTTGCATCTTTTATTCACTCTTCACTTCTTGGATTTGGTTGGAAAAGAGTTGCCATTAATTCTGGCCCAAAGAACTTGTTAAAGAACAAACGCGTGAGACGTCACAAACCCCTCCAAGAAGCAAAACGTGATTTATTCGAGGGTCTTAATGGCCCTTAAGAAACTACGTGCCTAAATTTTATTCTTCTACTTCTAACTTTCCACGCTTTAAATTTTAACTTCGAATATTCATTCTAACCATTAATTTCCAAAGCTCCATTTAAATTTTAATTTTCACTATTCATCTTGAGTTTAATTTTTAATATTTCTTCTTAATTTGAATTTTCAACAGCCACAATAAATTTTACTCAATTAACTAGACCAACATTCATAGTTATGCATTTTAATCACGGTAGATTCTCACATGTACAAAATAAATGGGCATGCCCCATCTGGGCGAAGGGACCGGGGGAAAACCATTTATGACTTAAATGGCAAAAAAACGAGGTCTGCATGTTCCTTAACTAACTTAATTCTACTTAAATGCTACTTAAAGTATAACAATTCTGCTTTTTTAAACTTTCATTGTCCTTTATACAAAGAAAAATTAATCATTACAATTTTCCACATAGACTTCAGCTTTTTCCCAATCTTCTTGCCCTCTGTACAGACAAATCCACCATGAAACACATCAGTTTGAAGCCCCTAGCCAAATGAAAATTTTCTTTAGACTTCAGGGTCTGTCACCCTGAAACAAAAACTTCCTAAGTCATTTGGCAAAAACAAAGTTTCACACATTATGATTACATTTCACAATTTTTATACATTACATATCACTTTTAAATTGCAACTAATTTCTATACATATATTTCTCTCTCTCTCTCTCTCATCCGGCTTTTTCAAAAACTTCCCCTCAAATCGCGCAGCGCTGGTTAATGTTATGTTAGTATGCTGTCTACGTCGCGTTTCCCAAAACCAAATGTACATTAATATGAAACAATGTAACAATACATTCACCGCGTGAACTATTACTCTCCAAACACTACCAGTTCTTTTATCCCAATCTCATCACATTTCCTATGACGATAATTCTAACTTGATCGACATTGACCGTTAACCTTTTTCCTGCCTTCCATATCACTATACGTTGTTATTTTTTTACTTCTAACACTCTATACGGACCTTCAAATTTCGGTTTAAATTTAGCTACCACTTTTTTTGTTGCTGAACTTAAAGGATGCGTTGCTATCAAGACCCAATCATTCACCTTAATTTGAACATCACGCCTCCATCTATTATAATATTTCTCCCATTTTTCATGCTTAGTCTTTGTGTTTCGTTTAGCTTCATCAAACAATCTCTCTATATCTCTTACTGCAAATTCAGTTCCGTCCGATACCATCACTAATTTCTGAAAAGATGTAATCAACTTTCGACCTAAAAATAATTCTGCAGGGGGTTTTCCCGTCGTTTTATTCACTTCTGTACGAATAGCATAAGTAAACTCACGTAAGAACTGGTCCCATGTATCATGTTGATAATTGGCATAATTTGCAATCATTTGCACAATATCGCGATTTACGCATTCGTTTCTATCTGCCTGAGGTCTATATACAACAGTCTTCACATGCCTTACGCCTAATCTTTCACTTAAATGCTCAAAAATATCGGAGATAAATTGAGGACCATTATCAATTATTAATTTTACTGGAGCTCCAGAAAGCGATGTATAATTGTCAAAAATATTATCCGCTATTACTCGAGCCGAAGCCTTTTTAAGGGGTATGATTCCAGCCCACTTACTGAAATGATCCGTAATTACTAATGCATATCGGTTACGTCTCACTCTCGATGCCGGGTACGGACCTAACAAATCTAACGTAACTATCTCATTTGTATAACTTTATATAATCGTAATTAATCGACCTGCTGGTAACGCGTTTTTATAATTATTAATTTGGCACATGTGGCATGTAGAGACATATTGATCAATAAAATTTCTCATATACGGAAAATAACAAACGTCCTTTATATTATGGTAAGTCTTAAAGCGTCGTCCAAAATGACCTGCTATGGGCTTGTCGTGAAAAATTCTCTCATTATTTCATTCCTTAAAGGCTTTGGAATGTATAATCACATTTCCCCTAATGACGTTGCATATTTCGCATTAAACAACAAGCCCTCTATTAACCTAAAATCTCGGGACCAATTCTCACATATTGTCGCATTAACCGAGCTATCAGCTGAGTTTCCTAGATATCTATAGATATGACCTAAATCTGAGTCTGTTTTTTGCTCTTCAATCAACTGTTCTCGTGAAGAAAGTACCAAATCCCTGATTATTGCACAATTAACTTTGTCTCCTATTATACTTTCAACACCGGATTCCTCGACAAAACGTCAGCCACCGAATTTTGAGTTCCTGGACGATGTTCCCATTCTATATTAAATTCTGCTAATTTTAAGACTTATAGGATCATTCTACTCGACAAGTTTTTATCATTTGTTAAACGTGTCATTGCAGCGTGAACCGTAATATCTTTATTCGGCAAAGAACCTAAATACGTTCTGAGCCCAACCACTGCTAAACACTCCCTCTCTGTTACAGTGTAATTCCTCTCTGCATCACTAAGCGTGCGAGAAGCAAACACAACTGGTCTCTGCTCCTAATTTAGAACAACTCCAACACCTATTGAACTTGCATCTGTAAATAACTTGAAAGACTTTTTGAAATCTGGCAATTTTAAAACTGGTGCTTTCGTTATGGCCGCCTTGACCGAGTCAAATGCCTACTGTGCATCAATTGACCAACAAAATTTCTTTAGTTTTCGCTTAAAATTAGAAAGGGGCTCACAAAGATTAGCATAATTTTTAATAAATTTCGCGTACCACTGGAACATTCCTAAGAACTTGGACACTTCCTTAGAATTTCGTGGTGGTTTCATCTCAACTATAGCTCGAACTTTTGTCTCATTCGTTTTAATTCCTTCCTTATTAATAATTAAACCTAAATATTTTAATTCATCACAACCAAATTTACACTTGCCTTTGTTTAAAGTTAACCCTGCATCTTGTAATAATCGAAAAACTAGATGTTCAATATGCTGAGTAAACGATGGAGACGATATAATAATGTCATCCATATAGACGTTCACAAACTTCCCTATCACCGGTTTTAGTATGATACTAATGGCCTTCTGAAAATTGGCAGCCACCCATGACAAGCCAAATGGCATACGACGAAATGTGTAAGTGTCATTCTTCGTGACGAACGTGGTCTTAACTATATCACTGGGGTTTACTGCCAGTTGAAAATATCCTGATCTGAAGTCAAGAGCTGACATCATCGCAGTAAGGCGTATATTCCTTATTAAATCATCTATTAAAGCTAAGAGATAATGGGGATACTTTGTAATCGAATTAAGTTTACGATAGTCAACAGCAAATCTATACGTTTTCGGATTATCCGGCGGTAACCCATTATTATTTTTAAATAACACAACTGCTGACGCGTACGGGGATTGGATCGGAATTATGATTCTCTCTTTCAACATTTTGTCTACATGATAATCGAGTACCGCTTGTTTTACCCTGTCGTAACGATACGGACGAGAAACAACAGATGGCTTATCTCCCGTGTCAATTCCATGATATAAAACATGTGTAAGCCCCGATTTATCTGAAAATAATCCCTGAAAACTATTAATAAATCCTGCAACTCCTGTTTCTGTTTTTCCTCCAACCTTGTCTTAGAAAAATCTATTTCTACTTTTCCTTCCTCAGTCGTTTTAACCACCTTATCAATCTGCGAATCAGGAATCGCCAACGATTTCCGATCAAAGTCCAAAATAATCTTTGATCAACTTATGAAATCCACTCCGAGAATACATGGGTATTCCAAATGTGCCAACACATGAAACAACCAAGATTTTTCAAACTCCCTTATTCGAATATTCAATTCCACAATTCCAATGTTCTGACATTTGGCTCCCTGTGCCGTGATCACCTGAGCATGCGATTTGTTTACTTTCTTATAAAAAATATTTTCGGTATGTCTCCTCCAATATAAATGACTTCTCCGATCCAATGTCCCATAATGCTTTTGTAAAAGGCTTGTATAACAAAATAGGAACATATGGGAGTTCCACTGGAGACATGCATATTGCAGAAAGTTTAATCGGTACCTCATTTGCCGACTGCGTCCGATCACTTTGAACATCACTAACTTTCAAAACATTTAGTCGTGCCCTTTGCCTCTTATCGCCTCGACTAAAATGCTCCCTTGAACCGATATTTCTGTAGTCCCGTCTCCTAAAATCGTCCTTTTGACCTCCATTTCTAAACTGGTATCCCCTATCGTTAAATCTTCGATCATCCTTCTGAAATATATTCCTGCTTTTGAACCACTGATTTCCTTGACGGCCATTCTCGTAGTTACCCCCATAATCATTTCTGTCATTACTCGGTCTACGCACACTTCCGAATTTCTCCAATTTCTTCCATTATCATCAACATTAGACATCGTATGCTCATTCCAACCTCGTCTTTCTACGCTATCACTGTTCCTCGAACCCCTTATTGCCTTGCATGAATATCTTTCCTCAAACTTAGCTAAGACCTCCAACAACAGAACCGTGTTTTGTGGATTTCGAACATCCACGTATTCCTGAACTTGTGGTTCAAGTCTAACGAAAATATGATCTACAAGTGCTTTCTTTGACATCCCCAGTTGTAATTTTTTATTCAACTTTAGTAAATCGTGTAAACAAAATCCGTTGGCTCCTGGTTCTGTCTCTGCTGAGAGACGCGTAAAACCTTACTTCTAAATCTTTCCCATTTTGTATGACAGGTAATGCTTTTGACAATGCTGCTTTCAGCTGCGCGAAGTCCGTGACGGTATTCTGCGCTAACGCTGATCCGAATATCTAATGCCAATCTTGGACCCTTCCCAGGAGATGACCTTTCAAATAGGCACACGATAAATCACTGGGTATCTCAAGTAATTTGATTTGATTGTCAATACCCTCCAAAAACTCAGAAACATTCTCGGACCCGGAAACGTACACTTCTGGCAAAACTTTAAACCCGCTCGAGTTTCTTTTATCTCGGGGTCATATAAATTAAATCTCGTTGATCTCCAATGTTATATTCCGCCCCTCGGGTAAACATCTCTTTGAGAATCAGTGTGAGCTAGAGGAACTAGAAGCATACATAATCTTAATATATCTTTATTAAGATTTTGAACTTAATCCTTTAACAAATTAAATTATAATAATATATGAAAGAGAGTCTACGGTGGCAAAACACAATATATATATATATATATATATATATATATATATATATATATATATATATATATATATATATATATATATATATATAATACCGAATTAACCTAACTCGGACCACTATGAATTACTGACTCGCCTAAACTCAATTACAATACTATCACTGATCCTAATATTAAATAGTCAATCCTACCTTGCTGTAGTCTGAAGAAACGATCACCACAATCTTAGATGAAGGCGTGTAAATGCTCGAGTGCAATGGTATGCACCTTGACTCAATGTATCTCTATCACGTATAATCTCTGCTCGTCGCCACGTAACGCTTTCCAAAATATCTTCACGCTTGAACCACGGATTACGTTTACATTCCTCAAATTGCCACCTCGCTTACTCTAAGTTCTGATATTTAAAAGCTTCCTAATTAGCATCTTTCTTTCACGCTTCACTTCTTGGTTTTGGTTGGAAAAGAGTTGTTATTAATTCTGGCCCTAAAGAATCCAAAGGACATGTTAAAGAAAAGACGCGTGAGCCCGTCACAATTGTTGGCTACATGGCGATGTGTTCGGTGGCTAATTTATTTCTTTAATTTTCATTTGCGTTGAAGTATTATTAATTCTATTCAGAATTCCTAAATCAAATGCACAAAGACGGAAAGAGTTTCGTGAAAGAAAAAAAAAAAGAAAAATTAGCAGCAAATCTCTCCAGTCGAAAAAGTGACAAAAAAACAGAAAAATAGTGCAAATTCATCTAGTGTTACTGCCAAATCTTGATCAGAGTACATGAGAGAATATCAAGCACGAAAAAAACCCATTACAAAACACTTTCTTAATGCCGAGTTTAATGAAAAACAGAAAAATAGTTCAAATTCATCAAGTGCTAATGCCAAATCTCCATCAGAGTACAGATGAGAGAATATCGAGGATGGAAAAAAAACATAGCAAAATACTCTCTTTATGCCGAGTTTAAGGGATGGGAATCCTATTGAGACTCTTCTTATGACAGCAGAGACGAAATTTTTGAACTACCGTGTGCCGTCAACTACAGAACCCTGAACAAGTCTAGTGTGTGTTG